>PVIY010031284.1:0-30086 GCA_004026745.1 Myrmecophaga tridactyla | reverse complement strand
GGCGCCGGCCGCCGCGGCTTTGGGGAACTCACAGATCGGGCGAGTGCGCGAGTGCGGTCGTTTGGATTCAATTTCTGCTACTGTTTCCTTTCTCTCCGCGGAGCCGCCTATGGGGGAGGTGCGCCGGCCGCCGCAGCTTTGGGGAACTCACAGATCCGGCGAGTGCGCGAGTGCGGTCGTTTGGATTCAATTTCTGCTAATGTTTCCTTTCTCTCTGCGGAGCCGCCTATGGGGGAGGGGACGGCGGGCGCCGGCTGCCGGCCGCCGCGGCTTTGGGGAACTCACAGATCTGGCCAGTTGCCGTCGGTCTAAGCTGTTCCCGTTCTGGGCGCGCTGTGTGTTCGGTCACTATCGTGGTTCCGGGAGCTGTTCTGTATTGTTTCTGGTTATCTAGTAGTTGTTCTGGAGCAGGTTATAAAATTAATGTGCAAAAATCAGTAATGTTTCTATACAGAAGCAATGACCTAACCAAGGAGTCAATTAAGAAAAAAACTTCCATTCAAAATAGCAACTAAGAGAGGGTGGGCCATGTGGCTCAGCAGGCAGAGTTCTCTTCTGCCATGCTGGAGACCCAGGTTCAATTCCCAATTCCTACCCAAGCAATAAAAACAAAACAAAATAGCAACTAAGAGAATCATATTTCTAGGAATGAACTTAACTAGGGATGGAAAGGACTTGTACACAGAAAACTACATGACATTGTTAAAAGAAATAAAAAATCTAAATAGATGGAAAGATATTCTCTGCTCATGGATAGGAAGGTTAAATGTAGTTAAGATGTTGTTAGTTCTACCCAAATTGATCTACAGATTCAATGCAGCATCAATAAAAATTCCAAATTTACAAGAATCTGTGTTAAATAATTCAAATTTTCCTATTGAAAGTAAAGAAAGCCATTTAATCTCATTAAAAAGAAGATAACTATGATGTTTAGGAAGGCACACTTGGCCATGATTTAATGTTCTAATTCTTGTGGTGGTCTAGTGCTTTGTATTTGAATTTTGTGTGAGAACATTCATTACACCAAGTGGAAGAAATGTTCCCTGGCCAAACTAGTTCTTAGAACTTTAAACAGTAAACTGCTTCCGCTTCAGTAGTGCTAGAGCATTTTATATGGAAGACAGTGAGAGGGTGCATGTGTCAAAAACATTGATTTGTTGCTATCGCATTAGCATCTGGAGATCACATTTAAGACTTTTGAGGTTATGGTTATGGTCATTTAATATATTCATGTTACCAAACCTGTGATACTGGAAGTGGTTTCTTTTCTCATTTTAAAGGTTTAATTTTACACACTTATTTGATTTTTAATCCCTTTAAAAAAAAAAAGGCGGCGATGTAGACAACTGTAACAATGCCATGAAAGCATTTCATTTCTTCTGAGGAAAAGTGAATTTCTTACCAAAAAATCTGGCTGGCCCTGTAATTTAAATTAAAATAAAATTTTGGAGAAACAAACAAACAAAATTCCATCAACCTACTTTGAAGACTTGGAAAACTAGTTACCAAATTCATCTGGAAGGGAAAGAAACCCCAAATAGCTAAAAGCAACCTAAAAACAAAGAATGAATTGGGAGGATTTTAAAACTTATTATAAAGCCATAGTGGTCAAAACAGCATGATACTGGCACAAAGATAGAAGTATTGACCAATGGAATCTAATCGAGAACGTAGGAATAGCCCACCAAATCTATGGTAAACTGGTATTTGACAAGGCCCCCATATTCACTGAATTGGGACAAAGTAGTCTTTTCAATAAATGAGCATGGGAGAACTGGATATCAATAGCCAGAAGAATGAAGGAGGACCCTTACCTTACACCCTATATAAAAATTAAACTCAAATAGGATCGAACATCTAAGCATGAGAACCACTACCATAAAGCTCCTAGAAGAAAATGTAGGGAAACATCTTCAAGACCTAGTAATAGGAGGTAGCTTCCTAAACTTTACCCCAAAGCACAAGCAACAAAAGAAAAAATAGCTAAGTGGGAATACCTCAAAATCAAGTACCTTTGTACCTCAAAAGACTTTGTCAAAAAGGTGAAGAGACAGCCAACTCAATGGTAGGAAATATTTGGAAATCAGACATCGGATAAAGGTTTGATATCCTGTATTCATAAGGAAATCATACAACTCAACAGCAAAAGAATAAACAACCCACTTATAAAATGAGCTAAAGATTTGAATAGACATTTTTTGAAGAGCAAATACAAATGGCTAAAAATCACATGAAGAAATGCTCATTCTCATTAGTTATAAGAGAAATGCAGATCAAAACTACAATGAGATACTACCTCACACCTATAAGAATGGCTGCTATTCAACAAATAGGAAACTATGAATGTTGAAGAGCATATGGAGAAGTTGGGACACTTATGCACTGCTGATGGAAATGTTTAATGGTACAATTGCTATGGAAGTCAGTCTGGTAGTTACTCAGAAAACTAAATATTGAGTTGCCCTATGACCTGGCAATACCGCTATTCAGTATATACCCAGAAGAACTGAAAGCAGTGACACAAACAGAGATTCACACACTGATGTTCATAGCAGCAGTATCCACAATCACTAAAAGATGGAAACAATCCAAGTGCCCATCAACAGACAAGTTGATTAACAAAATATGGTATATACATATGATGGACTATTATACAGCAATAAGATGAAATGATATCTGAACCACATGACAAGATAGATGAGCCTTGAGGACATAATGCTGAATAAAATAAGCCAAACACAAAAGACAGATACTGTATGATTCCTCTTTTATGACCATGGTAAAGGTATAATCAGAGGCTTATAATACAGAATATAGGGGACCTAGAGATCACAGAAGCTTGAGATGGGTGAATAGTTTGCTAACGAGGTTGAACTTAATTGTAAGGGAATAGACAAAAGTGAAGGTGGTCCACTAGTGGTTCTATAAGTAATATTACCATATTGAAGGTGAACATGATTGAAAGGAGTTGTATAGACTCATATGTCCCACCAGTTAATACTACAGATATAAATAAGTTCTTGCATGAACTGCTGCAAAGGTATGAATCTTGTACAGAGTGTATAATTTGGGGATATAGGGGAAAATGGTATTGCATGCTCTGGGGTATGGTTAATAGAACAACATCAACAGTACTGCAGCAATACCAGGGGTGCATGATTGGGGGAGGGACAAGTGTTGGGGGGGGTTGGATTTTCTGTTTCATGAAGGTGTATTTATTGGCTATCATTCTTTTGGGAACAATGAAATTATCTAAAATTGAGAGTGTCGATGGACTGTTGGCTTTGGACATTATACATGAGGCCCAGTAGATAGAGGTGGCTTTAAGATTCACTGACTAAGAAAAATATTGGCAAACATTGGTGTAAGCATAGGATTGAACACAGTGCTGCTACAAAAAGGAATGAAGTTGTGAGGCATGCAACGATATGAA
The DNA here is from genome assembly GCA_004026745.1 of Myrmecophaga tridactyla. Classification (NCBI taxonomy): domain Eukaryota; kingdom Metazoa; phylum Chordata; class Mammalia; order Pilosa; family Myrmecophagidae; genus Myrmecophaga; species Myrmecophaga tridactyla. The sequence continues at coordinate 26,653 of PVIY010031284.1, read as the reverse complement.
TGAACCTGTGGGACATTTGGTGAGGCAAAATAAGCGAGAAACAAAAGAGCAAATAGTGTATGATCTCATTTAGAAAATAGTTATAAAAAACTGGGGCCTTGACTGTAAGCTCTTATAACAGTCACATTTAGCCCAGAGTGGTAATTATTATTTCTGGATTTTGAGGAGCTGTGTTATATAGGTATAACCTGGTATTTAGAGATAAGAATGAAGCAAATCAGATCAGGATTAAAGTAATTCAGAATACAGGGGTAAGGAAAGCATTGCCTGTATTTTAAAATGTCACCTACTCTTTGAGAGCTAAGGAAGGAAGTTTTATTATGTCCAGAACCTAGGTTTTCTGTAGCACATTATTCAACTCAACTTGTCTAGATAGATCATTTAAACAATCCAAACACAGGATTGCCAAAATGAGAATGAAAGCCTTTAATCCTGTATAGCTTAATGTAATGCCTGGGTACATCTCAGAGTATATTAAGCAGATAATCAGAAAGTATTGCCAGAGTACCTTGAGGGATCAGAGAAAAATTATGAAACTATTAAACTTTACCACCAGAGAAACCCTGGATACTGTGCCAAACATTATGGACACCCAAATCAATAGGCCGAGCCGTTGATCTTGAGGCTTGCTCTTGTGAAGCTTATGTATGTAGCAGACAAGCTTAGCATACCTATAGATATGTCTAAGAGTCACCTCCAGAGCACCTCTTTTGTTGTTCAGATGTGGCCTTTCTCTCTCTAAACCCAACTCTACAAGTGAAACCATTGCTCTCCCCGCTAAGTGGGGCATGACATCCAAGGGTAAAAGTTTCCCTGGCGGTGTGGGAAGTGACCCCCCGGAATGAGCCTGGCCTGGCACCATGGGATCAACAGTGCTATCCTGATCAAAAGGGGGAAAAGAAGTGTAACAATAAGGTTTCAGTGGTTGAGGTACCTATTTGAGAGAGTTTAAATAGCGTCGAGAGGCTACACTGGTGGTCACTTTCATGCATGCTTCAGTTAGACATTGCCAAACCCCAACCAAAACCATTCCTGCCAATCCTAAATAAAACTTAGGGCATTATATAAGATTCTACAAAGGCTCCATACACTAAGGTAACTCTCCAGAACCTGCAGCCTCCTGATGGGTTCCTAGACCAGATAAGTCCTGAAATGCAGAGAGGCCAGCCCTTCCAGCACATCAACTCGTTCTGTCCCCCTACCCCATATTATTGACAGCCCCTTCCAACATGAAAAAGTTAGAATGGGCAAAGCCCAAATGCCCCCTAAAGAGTGGGAAAAAGATCAGAGGTGATGGTGGAGTTGTACAGAGAAGGTAGGGTTTAGCAAATGATTGTTAATGCTGAATCATTATACTGATATTTCTTTTAGCCTCCAGTACCTTAGAGCAGCTAGAAATAGAAACCTAAACATGTGGAATTGAAACCCATACCAAACTCTGAAATTTGCTCTTCAAATAATTGTTGCAATGTACTTTGAAATTTATTGCTTTTATGTATATATGTTATTTAAAGAGAAGAAGGAGGGTGGGCCACAATGACTCAGCAGGCAGAGTTCTTGCCTGCCATGCCGGAGACTCGGGTTCAATTCCTGGTGCCTACCCATGCAAAAAATAAAATAAAATAAAATAAAGAGAAGGAGGAGTATAACAAAGGAGATAGAATTTAATGAATGAATATGACTGCTGAATCATTATATCGGTATTTCTGTGGGTCTCCAGTGTTTTGGAGCAGCTAGAAGAAAAAATGAAAAATCATGGAACTGTAACCCATACCAAACATTTTTTTATGTGTGCAGTAGGGCAGGGTCCCATTTCATTCTTTTTCTATGTTAGTATCATGTTATTGCAGCACCATTTGTTGAATTTTTCTTTGTTTTTTATTTCTTTCTTTGCTTGTTTATTTGTTTTAGTCAGTGCATTGGTCAGGAATTAAGCCCAGGTGTCCCGCATGGCAGGCTAGAATTCTCCCTCTGAACTACACTTGCACACCCGCATACCAAACTTTTAAATCTGTTCTATAACTACTTGTTAAAATATACTTGGAAATTTGTTGCTTTTTTGTATATATATTTCACAAATAAAAAAATTAAAGATATAAATAAATAGATATTAATATACATCTATTTATTTATAGTCACATATTCCCTTGTACCTTAAAAGTTAGAATAGAATTTTGTGCCTAAACTAATCAGCAATTTAATTTTTCCCCTTAAGGAGAAAATATAAACACTATACTATAATATCAAATTGAACTTAGTTTATATAGCACTTAAAAATATATGTAATATAATATGTTTATATAAAGAGTAAGTTCATTTAATACACCAATGCCTAAATTTATACTCAAACAAAATGGGTAATATATGACTTTTCTGTAGGTTTTTGTTATTATCTTTTTTTTTCTTCTTGGCATGGTCAGGCACCGGGAATTGAACCCGGGTCTCTGGCATGGCAGGCGAGAATTCTGCCACTGAGCCACTGTTGCAACACCCTGTTATTGTCCTTTGAACCAAAGAATTTATATTAGTTTTGATAAAGAATAAACTGTTTTCTTAACTCATGGTGTTTAATGTGCATATCTGAAAGGCAATATGATTTCCTCTACATATAAAAATGACATCATTGATCCAATATCAGGATAACATTCTCTGTGAGAATTTCTCCCAGTAGTGTTAGTTTTCATAAACTATTTCATAGTCACCATTTTCCTTTGTGACCCCAGGGTTATTTTTTATCTGAGGCTAGTTCTTAGGCTCTATACCCAAGGTTCCCAAGTCTCTAGAGAATCCCATGAAGTGGCTGTAATTCTAGCCTAAAATAAGGTACTAATTTGGGGCCTTCAAATTATTTTCCACTATTTTTAAAAGCCTAAACAAAATCAGTAAGTCTACACTAAACATCAAGAGTCTTTGTTTTTACCTGAAATAATTATTATCATTGGTTTATAAACATTTGTTAAACTATTAATGATACAATAGAAATCTCTGGGTTCTACATGTAGAATCAACAAACAATGAAAAGGTTGGAAATCACTGAATTGATGAAATAAAAGATATATTTCCTAACCTATAACTATAAATGTCTTTTGTGCATAGTCAGCTGCCCATTCTAGGGGATGGTAAGCAATAGCATTTGAGTCAAATCTCAAACTTCTTGAGCTCAGGACCCTTTATACAATTAAAAGTTAGTAAGTACCCCAAATAACTTCTGTTTATGTGGAGTATATATATATTATTGTCTACTGTATTAGAAATTAAAAGAGAATTTAAAAATCTTTAATAATTGATTAGTTTTAAATTAAGAATAATAAGGCCTTTACATGTTAGCATAAATGACATATTTTTATAAAAAATAACTATCTTTTCCAAACAAAAAAAATCCACTGAAAAGAAGGGCATTGTTTTAAATTTTTAAAAATATTTTTTAATGTCTGACTTAATAGAAGACAACTGGATTCTCGTATCTGTTTCTGTCGTCGATTCCTTGTGATATGTCATTCTGGTTAAAGAATATGAACAAATCCAGATTCACACAGATATGTAGTTGGAAAAGGAAGGACTATTTTAAGAGCATTTTCAGTTTATTGTGGATATTCTTTGATACTACACCAAAACCTTCCAATTGATAGTCTCTTAAAGGTTAGTTGTAATGTGCAATCTAAAATCCTGTCAAATATCATTCCATACTCTGTTATATTAAAATCCATTGCTACATTTTGCATTTTACTTTTTTTTTGCACGGGCAGGCACCAGGAATCAAACCCAGGTCTCCAGCATGGCAAGCAAGAACTCTACCTGCTAAGCCACTGTGGCCTGCCTATACATTCTGCATTTTAAATGGATTTTTTAGACAGGCATGATTTTAGAGCATGTGTTTTGGTCATTTGGAAAATATTAGTTCTTCTAAATGTTGGCATACTTTTTATCATATTATATTAAAAAATCATATTCATTAATATAACCACTGAGCTCATCAAAAGTCTATAGCATTGGAAGTTGTCAAGTTCCAGTAAGTTCCCTACAATTCTGTTTTTGCTTATAATCTAAGTTTCGCTTATCATTGGCAACTGAACAACAAATACTCTCAGTTTTCCTTGAATTGGTAAGCTCACTTGGTTCATTTTAGAGGAAAGTTCTGCCAAATGTCCATCTGAATACTCATAGCTTGCCAGTAATTCTTTCAAGTAAAAATGATCTCTCTATGGAAAGCCTGTCTAGTTCAGCTTGCAATTCAGACACTAACATAAATGCTTTTGCTTAAGAAAAGTATTGTCCTTTAGTGGACGACAGAAATATTTTATTTGTACTTTCCATTTTGGCACATTCAAGGGTCAGGTTTTAATTAAGTTAGTAATTCTTACTATTTTATTGAGGACAACATTAAATGAGGCTGGTCTTTTAAAATTTACTTTTAATTGTGGTACATGGCAGTGATTTGTGCTAAAGTACCAACAGTATCAGCCACCATTGCTTTGTCAGCTTGGCAAAAAAGGTAAATAATATCTTAATATTGTTTATAACACTAATTTTTACCTTGTGCACCCGTGAAAGGGTCTTATGGACTTACGGACTCACATTAGTCCATGGAGCAGACTTGAAGAACCATTTGGGTAATCAAATGAGCAAATTCACCTGTTTCTTGAAAAATTTGTGAGTTATAGTAATGTGTATTGAGTCATATTTTTCCATAGAGACAATGTTTCAATGGCATCATTGGCCCAATGGCATTTTTGATCCAATGATCTATCCATTTTATGTAACTAACCACCAGCATCATGAGCATCATGCTTAAGCAGTATCAGTGGCTCACCCTAACTCTGTGTTGCAGATTAATTATAGGGCAGGGGACAGAGACACTCTTCCCTGAATCAGAATGAGAGAAGACTTCATGAAGTCTTTTGAAGATATATGATGAGAAATTGTAATTCTTAACTAACTCTACTCACTTCAAGTCTGATGCTACTTGTGCATTTGAATAACTAATGTTTCCTTATGATATCCTGTCTACTGTCTACTAATTGGTATATACAGAACCCTCTTTTTAAGTAATAACCTAGTTGTTGCCAGATAATATTTATTGGGGATATGATTGGGAATGACTCGTGGTTTTTAAAAAACTTTGAATTAGTTTGGAACATTTAAAAGCAGATTTCAAATAAAATACAAATTTTCAGCCCTAAAAACGATCAGATCAATATTGTTGCCCAGCAACTGACATATAGCAATTTTCATTAAATGCCCACATTTGGGTAAGTGATTTCTGCTCTAGTTCATTATTGTCTGGTTTCTCCTCCCTTATAACATTTGTTAATCTGGTTTGAAAGTCAAGCAAAATTTTGAGACTTCAAATGAAAGACTGTTATCTTACTTCATTTTCTATTGAAAATGGCATTAGCCAATATGGTAGATTATTTCATATTTCAATATTTTACATATTAATTTTGAGCCTACAAATTATTTTAAATGTTTGTTCTATGACATTTTGCTAGGTATACAGGATTTTACATTAAATTTCTGTTTCTTCTTTCCTCTGGCTAATTGTACCCTCTGCTTTATATACAATGCTAATTGAAACTGAAATTTTTCTAATCCCTTTCAAACTAGTTTTAGGTGATAAATCATATTCATCACTCAAGCTAAGTGTAATTAGCTGAGAAGTGTACAATTACCACTTTGTAATCTGGACTTGCAAATAAAACTGATTTGTGAGCCTGAAGGGATATAACAAACAGATAAATTATTACCTATAGCGTTAACAGTTTCATAGTTAAAATAGTCTATAAGTAGCATGGTCTCTTTTTTATTAAAGTAATATACATGCTCATTTTGGAAAATTTAGGAAATGCCTATAAGATAAAAAAGCTCTTGTAAAATTACCCCTCATAATTCTGTATAACTTAATCTATTGTCTGGATACATCCCAGAGTATATTAAGCAGATAATCAAAAAATAATTGGCAAAGTCCCTTGAGGGATAGGGAAAAAAATATGGAACTATTAAACTTAACCACTGGGGAATCTCCTGATACTGTGTCAAACATTAGGGACATCCAAATCAATAGGCCAACTCTTTGGCCTTGAGATTTGCTCTTATAAAGCTTATGTATGTAGCAGAGAAGCTTAGCCTACTTCTAGGTATGCCTAAGAGTTACTTCTGGAGGACCTCTTTTGCTGCTCAGATGTCTCTCTCTGAGCCCAACTCTGCAAGTGAAATCATTGCCCTCCCCCCTATGTAGGACATGACATTTAGGGGTGAAAGTCTCCCTGGCAGTGTGGGAGATGATTCCCAGGGAAGAGCCTGGCCCTGGCACTGCAGGATCAACAATGCCATCCTGACCAAAAGGGGGAAAATAAGGTATCAGTAGCTGAGAGAGTTCAAATAGAGTCAGAGGCTACTCTGGAGGCCATTCTTAATACAGGCTTCAGTTAGACACTGTAACCTGCCACAACTTGCCTAACCCCAACCAAAACTATTCTGGCCAATCCTAAAGAACACCTAGGCATTATATGAGATTCTACAAAGATTCCATGCACTAGGATAACTTTCCAGAAACCTGCAATCTCCAGGTGGGTCCCTGGACCAGATAAATTCTGAAAGGCAGAGGGGCTAGTGTCTTCAGGGGCCATCAACTAGTTCCATCCCCCTATCCCATGTTATCGACAGCCCCTTCTAACATGAAAAAGTTAGGATGGCCATAGCCCAAATACCCCTAAAAAATGGGAGAAAGATCAAAGGTGGTGGGTGGTAGAGTTATACAGGGAAGGTAGAGTTTAACAAACAGGCATGATTGCCGAATCATTATATTGTTATTTCTTTTAGTCTCCAGTATCTTAGAGCAGCTAGAAGTAAAAACCTAAAGTAGTGGAACTGTAACCCATACCAAACTCTGAAATCTGTTCTACAAATCTGTTCTACAACTAATTTCAAAGTTGTGATGTACTTTGAAATTTATTGCTTTTTTGTATATGTGTTATTTTTCAAAAAAAAAAGGAAACTATGAAGCAAATATCTATGAGAAGCAAAAATAAAGTATTCAAAAATTTGAAACAATTCAAAAAAAAGAATAAAAACATTTTTAGACATTCAAGGACTAAAAAAATTTACCACTCATGTACCTTTCCTAGCACCTAGTAGTTGAAGGGCTGCTGGAAAACAAAGGAATAAAAATTAAGAAAAAAATTACCCCTCATAAATAACCATTATTAGCATTTCATTATATATCATTCTGTTATTTTTACTATGTGTTCGAATATTTTTTTATAAATATAATGGAAAGGTAATGATTAAGAGCTCAGGTTCTGGAATCTGACAATCCTAGAAATGAATCTCAGCTTTATCACTATTTGTGTAGCTTTCAGAAAGTTGCTTCACCTTTGTCACCTTATTTATTTCATCTGTAAAAAGGAAAGAAATAATACTATTTGCCTCATAAGTAATTAAATAAACTAAATTTAATCCTTATTATATTTGTTATAATAATTTTTATTATATCGTACTGTCATTGTTATTATATCATTATTATACTGTCTATATTTTTGACATCTCATTCATTTAGTAATATTAACATCTTTCTACATCTTAAACACCTTTGCATGTTTTTAAATTATCTTCTCCAACACTGTTATTGATTATTGTTTGGTACTCTAATTCATGGATGTAGTGTAGTTTTTTTTAACCATCTCCCTGATTTGGATAGTTGTTTACTATTTCAGTTTTAAAAACAATGTTCTAGATAGTCTTCTGGAAGTATTTTAGAATCTTCTCTTAATTAAATTATGCAACTTGTGTTAATTCTACCTCTGTTGAAAGTATATACAGAACTTTTAGGCCCATGATTCCTGAAAATTTAATGACTCCAGGACCAGATCATTTTCACATCTTCATGGATTCTGTTCAATGATATCCTGGAACAAAACAATCTTTAACATTTACATTTGATTGATTTACTGGCACATATTTAAAGATTATGAATCCAAGGTTGTTTTAAAGGTTAGCTACATTGAGCATGTAAAATTCTTACTGTCGTATGAGACACTGAATATTGAGTCTGAGCCCTAAACTGCCACATTATAACTTTGTAAGGACTAGTAGACCTTGGTTTCCCTCTTTATAACATCAAGATATTAAATTAAATAGCCTGTAAAGTCCTTTGCAAGCTGTAATTCTATCCCTTTAATATAAGTTTCTATATCACCTGAATGAATATTATTGTTTTTAGCCTTTCTTTCTGAAATTAATACATATTAATAGCTAATGAATACTGAATGATTTATATTTAGTTATTTCAGCTTTTAAATCTGTGCTTGGCAAATAAAGTTCTATCAACTGGAAATGCTCTAACTTCATTTAAAGCCTTTTTCGTTCAGATCAGGCTTGCCTCTGTAAATAGAATATGAATTTTACTTGGTATTCACTAGAGTTTTGTCCAACTTATAGGAAGATAGAAAGACCCAAATTGTGAAATTAAGAATACTAGCTTTCATTAATAGCTTTGATCCTTACAAACTTTTTTCTTAATAGTTTGGGACATTTTTGTGCAAAAGCAGCCAAACGAAAATAACCTTTGCCATCATTATTTCAGTAACAAAATTTATTAGATGTAGGCATGATTCAAATCTATATAATTAGCTAACCATGTCCCATTCATGACTTTAATAGAGAGCATATCTCAAACTAAACTATTCTCTTGATCTTCATATTTTAAAAAGATGGATTCTAAAATTGGTCATATGTTTTCTCATCCAAAATTGCAGAATCATCTGCTTTTCTTAATCATTCTCCTTTCCTAAAGAGAAAACAGATTAATTCTGAAATTCATTTAATCAACTTTTAAGTGCACATTGTGTTAAATATTATTCTAGGTGTTGGGGATAGAGCAGTGGAAAGACTTATTAACCTTGCCCTCTAGGCACTTCATAGCAGAACTGATGTGAAAGAAAATATTTGCAACAAATAGACCAGAATAAGCATTGACACCTTCAAAGAGCTCTTATACATCTTGTCAGGGGAAAAAATAGAAGGGATAAAAGACAGGAAGGGGATTTCATAAAAGAAATACATTTATTCAAGAAATACGTGAAAAATGTTCCTTCTCACTAGAAATATATTAAAATTTTTAAACTGTAAATTTTGCAAATTGATGACTTTTTAAATAGCATCAGTGTTATAATGAGCAGCGACATGAGCATTACTGTTCGTACTATGAGAATATAAATTTGTATAGCCTTTCAAGAAAACAGCTTCACAACATATGTAATATATATAGGTAAATAAGACCTTAAATATTTTCTTACATATTAATAAATCATCTTGTTTCCAGGGATTTATTAAAAAAATGATTAGAGAAACTACCAAAGACTTATCTACAAGATGATATGCTATAGCATTATACATATTAGTTGAAAATTAGTGTCTAGGTTTAAATAACTTGAGTACGTATGAGTTATTCTATAACCTTAAAAATCAGAATATTTAATGACATGGGAAAATACCTAAGTAAAATATATAGTTAAAAAAGTAGTAAACAAGACCATATAGCAATGGAATTGAAGATTATTTTGTAAGCTGCATTATTATTATTATTATTGTTATTAGTATTATTTATTTTATTTTTTTTTGGCATTGGCAAGCTCTGGGAATCAAACCTGTGTCTCTGGCATGGCAGGCTAGGATTCTGTCACTGAGCCACTATTGCACCACCCTACATAATTTTTTAAACCAAGAAAAATTTTTACTTATTTTGTTTTGTTGTGTTTTTCAGATAGGGCCTGGTGATGATAAGGATGTCTTTTACATACTTTTCAAATGTATACCATCAAATCTGCATAAAGCCAATTGTACTTATCTTTAGAGCTGTATTTAAAGTAGAGCATTTTTATATCCAAGCCAAACCCCTATTTTAGGGCTAATCTTGTAGGGTAGAAAATTATATTATATTTCAATGGAAGTTTGAAGATAAATTTTTTTTTCTGTTTCATATACAAGCAATCAATAAACAATTATTAACATATAATATACTATTTTAAAGTTTTCTAATTTGAAGTGCCTAGTAAGTCTTTTATACCATACCTTTGATGGACTTCATAATTTCTTTTTAGATAAAATTGAAAACAGTAACATGGATTGAATTATTCTTTGGCTATTGAACAAGAAATAGCTTGTTTAATTTTATATAGATTTTATTATCTTAGAATTGAAACTGCCTTAGAAACTTAAAGATCAAAATTATAGATGATAATAAATAATTGCAAATATTAATAAACATGAGAACTTACTGTCTTTAAACTAAAGGATTTATTAAAGATAAAATTTTTTCAAGAGGCAGGAGAATCTGTGACTTGCTAAAAAGATCTGCTTTTTGTCTTCCTAGTTCTTCATTACTCTTTGCAAGTCTTTCCTGGGAACTTTTTAACCTTTTATTGGTTTAGTTTTATAATCATATTGCCTACCCTCCAGAAACACAGTAGAGATTTTATTTTTCCTTGACATAGTTGTATAATAATTACTTCTTTCATGTATTTGTTCCCTCTTTTAACTTTGCCTTACTTTACCAGAAAATAAACAAAATTGTTTTATTATGAGGTGCCAGTTTTATTCAAATGACTGAAATATAGTGAAATGAAATATAAAGCAAAACTCAAAAAATATTTCTTTATATTATATATAGGAGATTGTTTAAACTTTGAACTCTCAAGCGAAACTTTTTTAAAAATCTGCTTCTCCAGATCATAACTATCAGAAACAATCAGTAGCTGTACCAGTATGTACAGAGTGATATTGATGGGAAGGTAAACAATTTATAAGAAATGTTTTATTTCCTGTCATTAAAGCCCGTAACAAACATAAACACCTATATCTTAAAAATATTTTTTTAAAATTAGATGACTCTAAAAAAAAGTTCAGTCCCTTGGACAAACAGAAATGTTTTTAACCTCTTAAATCAATAAAAAAATATTCTGTTAGATGGTTAAGGGAGAAATCTACATTAATCATTCCACAGGCAAGAACCTGAATTTAATGAAAACTTTTGAGAGTCAGAATTTACTGCCAGCTACGTTGGTTTTGTTTGTTTTTTTGTTTGTTTGTTTGTTGTTTTGGTTGATAGGTCTTCAGAAATTTACTGGACCTTTCTAAGCCTTGGTTTCCTCATCAATAATTAAAAAAAAAACACATATACACACGGAAAAATACATCCTCACAAAATTTCACCAAACATCTTGTAACTAAAGAGAAGTGTGAAAGTGATTGGAAACCTATCCTAATGTGACTTCTACAAGTCCAAAATTTCTTTAAAGACCTCATATTTTATTTTAGAAATTAATATAAAGTGGACTTTCTACTCCAAAATATTTTTTTAAATAAAAATACGACATTTTCAGTGACTTCTTATTGGCAAAAGTGGTGAGGGTAGGTAGGGCTGGATAGCTTTCTATCTTAACAGTGGAAATGGTTTTATAATGGAAAATGGTTATTTACCATGGTTTTTTGAAAATCAGGTTGAATCAAAGGGAGCCAACACCACATATTGGATTAGCATCCAGGCAATTTCTTTTGTTGCAATGATATTTCAGGAACCTAAACTGTTATTAAAAATGTGAGACCTGTCAAAGAAAAAAATTGTACCAGTTAATGTTAAACAAGGAAAGATGACTTTATTCAAAGCTGTATGCTGTATGAAAGAGAGAGAGATCAGAAGGCTATCACAATAGGAGAGAAAGACCAGAACCAAATCTGAATTCAGTTCTGCTGAACGAAGGGACAGGAGAGTTTTTAAGAATTGAAGTGAACTTCTGGAAAAGTACTAGAGAACATTATGGTTAGATCAAGCACTGGATTGCATTATCTCCTGAGTTTACTGTTAAGGCCAGGTGAAACATATTCTACCTGAACTCTGTAAGGGCCAGAGTGAGGAAAATCAGGGGAGAAGCCATCTAAAATTTAGTCATGCTAAGGGGAAGTTAAGGCCCCGACAATCAGGAAAAGAAAGGGTGAGGGACTTGTTAATTTATACTGTTTTCCAGGATGACAAGGTTCAGTTAAAAGTCAGTATTGTCAATACAACTAGCAGAGTAATTTTACCAAATTGGGGGAATAATCCCTCAGGATAGATTCCCCTGTAATTAATCTCCAAAGAGAAATTCACAAGATGTTGCAAAAGAGTGATACAGTGCAATATTTTCAGGCTATTTTAATGGATATTTTATTTAATTTAAAGGATGAATACATTGAAATGGTTTCTTATCTTCTTGTTAGTATCTTTTACCATCTAAGTAAAACCCTTTTGTCAAAGACTTTTGTCAAGAAATATTAATAACATTGTTTTGCCACTAACATTGTAGTTTTTACCCTATGTAAATAGTCTCAAATGATAATCTCAAATGATTCGTAGTCCCCACAATTCTCTGCATCCAATTTTCAAACATAATTTATGTTACAGTGATCCATATGAATGTTTACAGTTTAACTTCTGTTACTGATATTGAATAGTTAACATCAAAGGAAATATCTATGAAATTAGCTAGAAATGTGAGACTCCTCTTATAATTATCATGAGTAGTAAATTAATTCACCTTACCCAGCAGCCTAGAATCCAGTGATTTCTTTTAAATTCTTATCAAAAGAAAATATTAACCAGGCATTTGGATTAGTTGTGAATTTCTTTTTATACTACTCCATTATAATTGACAATTAATAGTTGACTATGCTAAATGAGAACATTGTATTTTTAAATCTATTGATTCCAGTTTTCTCTGCTTCTCAAATTTTCATTTAGAAGGCAAACCTGTAAAGAATGTCGCTTGTCAGGACGGATCTTTCCACTGAAAGAACATTCATGTTTCTAGTCACACCATTGATGTTTTCTGATATGACAGTAGAATAGACATTAAAACACTAAAAGAGACCAAGTTCTCTGTTCAGGTATGTTTGTAATTCTTTGTTTTTTGTAAGCCAAGTACAAATATAATACTACTCCTGATACTGCTTTATCAGAAGTCCCAAAGATAACAAAAGTGCCCACTTCTTCGTATCCGAAATGGTGCTATAACAAATGAAGGCTGAATTCTAGTGCCCAGTCTATTCGCAAAGCAGTTCATACAACCTCTGTGTTACTTAACTCGTAGGCTTCCTAAGAATTACCTCAATGAATCAATTGATGTTTTTGCATGTATTACTTACTAATGTGTAGAAAAACGTTTAAGTTCACTTTTTCTTTATTCTGTCTTTTTACCCATCTTCCTTCATTGTAACAAATCAGACGGCCTGATGAAAGCTAAGGAGTTGCTAGTAGAGTTGGATCCCTCAAAGTAAATATGTTTCTAACATTTTTCGGCAAAATATCGTCTATAGCCTCCACTTCCCTTTTGGAGGGTGGTGGGTGGGGGGGTTTTTTCCATTTTTCACCATCCCATTTTTTTTATTTCAGTCTTTTTATTGGCTGTTGGGTCATATTATTTTTTTTGTTTGTTTCAGTTACACATAGAGCAACCAGCTGAAGGCAAGCTGCCAAGTAACTAGCTTTGACTGGCACCACAAACAAAAGAAAAGGCAACTGCCTCATTCAAGGGGCCTATAATTTGGGGTCCTAGAGTAACCATTCCTCTGATTGATGTCACTAGCTGTGTGTTAAGTTCCTGTTACCTAAGAGAACTAATATTTAGTTTTAGAATATTATCTCCCCCTTTTGCCTTTCTTATAAAAAGTAATTAAATATTATTTTAATGGCATTACCATGTGTAGGTCATTCCAGAGAAGTAATTTTTATGAGTTAGCATGTATTTAATATATGCAAAGAAATAGAAAGAAAAGGAATTTTATATGATGCTAGTAAAATGGGCCCATATATAACTAATAGTAATTAATTCCCTTCCTTTTATTTTTAAAAGTTAAAACAATTGATTTAACAGTCAACAGAAACAGAAATATCTAAATGTATGCCCATTTGTGTATATAACCTGCTAATATACAACTTAAAGATTTTGGATTTGATGACCCAGTTTGCTAGTCGCTAAACATAACATTTGGTTAACATATCCTGGCTTTTCAGTACTCTTAACATTAAATCACCTTGAAAAAGTAAGCAAATTAGCACCCTTGAGAAACAGAAATATAGCCATTGATTGCTATGAATGCTGCCACCATAAATGCAAATCAGAAATTTTACTGAATTCTAAATATATGCAGAAGAATCAATCCAAAATTAACCACTCCTTTATATCCCAATCCCATTTTTCCTTACAGCAGGAGTCAATTAAATTAATCAATTGTCAGATAACTCACTACACTAAGATGTCCCAAAATTCAGTAACTATTCTGAGGCCTAATACTGCCATTTCAAAATTTTACACACCTCCAGTTTATTTCCTTTTTGTGATTTATGAAGCACTAATTTCTGGTTCTTTCCTTTCCTTACCCCTTTGCCTTCTTCCTTTTTTTGTTGTTTGTCTGTGCACATATATGAGTGCACATAGATAAAGGTGTGTTTGTATGTTTGTATCCCATATTCCAGACAAGCCATTCTCTGTTCTTTATCACTGCTCTATAATAGTAGCTTTTTTATTAAAATGTTATTTCACTAAGGATAATCAGAGGGAATTGGAAATATTGACTCTGTCGACATTAAAAAAAATGAATTTAAAAAAATAGGCACTTTAAGATTATTCTTTCGGAGAATATGAGTTTATATATGCAGATGATATATCAGTTACATTCCTCACTGTCTACCTGTGAGGTGTATTACCTTTGTCTTGGAGGGAAGATGAATCCATTATTGTTTGGATCATGGACTATGACTTAGATTTAAGTGAGAAGGGGCCATGCCAGACACCTTTTTGAAAATTACTGCTAGTGAAATAAAGAGCAAATGACATCCATAACTGCAGTACCATCTGCTATAAACTGAATTGTATGTGCAGACATTTGTGTGTACAATTTAATTTCAATTTTGGATATACAGAACTTCAAGTTTTAATAGTATATTTATTGTTTTTAAGTGTATATACATTGTGATTATGGCTATACGCCTATAGATATGTTTAAGAACGTAAGATATATTTTAGGTTCAATCAGTTTATTTTGAAGTAGATACAACCTTAACTCAGAAAGAATGTTTTGGTGGGAAAGGCAAATTTCTTAATCTTTAAATATCTTTACTCGATTTTCTACCAAATAGAAATTTCAACTTGGATCTCTAGGGGATTATAAGGATAGTTACAGTAATTATATTTCCTAATGCTTTAGAGGGGTGGGGGAAGATACTGTAATTAAGCAAAATAAAATATTGACTTCCAAGTCACAGGTTTACTGAGCATGTGTTATGTTATTAAAAATCTTTAATGTTTTTAAATGTTTGCAAAGGCAGTGAGAAATGAATAATGCTATGATCTTATTTTTAAAAGGAAAAGGAGGAAAACTGAAAAGAGAACAAGTTGCTTTTTCAATTCATTTTCTGATGTTCATCTGGGTTTGTTTCTTTCATTGTGATACATGCACTTTCTTGATTTGTCATGAAATTTGTTCTTTTTTTGTCATTTGTGGTAGGGCTTCTCTGTTGCACTTAATGCCACATTTTTGTGGACCTCATAGACGATGTTTATGTTTAAATTTGTGATGCTACAAAGGCCAATGAAATGAAGAATTCCTTAAAGAATCTAACAGTCATGATAATCCTCTAAACAGAAATAGTCTTCCATAATTTTTCCATTTAATCTTATTGGTAAGTGTCTGTTTCACAGAATTTTAGACTATAAGCCTTAAAAATTAGATTTTTAAGGAATGTTCTTATATATCAATTTTTCAAATGGAAGGCATTTGATGAGACTATTGATAAAATACACTATTTATTTTACAGCATAGAGGTAGCCAAACTTTCCATCACTCAGTTACTTCTTTCTCTCACAGTTCATCATATTCAGTTACCTCCACTACTGAAGAAATAAATTCTCATACCCTAATGTAGCACATTGGCTTTACCAAGTGCATGCCACTCTCTTCTGTGGCATTCATGAGACAAAATAATAATAATATAATAAACCATGCCTAAAAGTGAATCTATCCAAGATGTGTATAAGAGTGAGCTAACTTGTATAGGAGTGAGATGATCTGTAATCTCATCTGGCTGATGCTGCCTAGTAAAGATTACTGTATGTAGTTGATGATCCTTTTTAAAAAAACACAGTTCTACAATACAAATACAAAATACAAGCACTGTGTTTGGCATTTTGATATCTTATCTCAATCTTCACAACAGTGCTATTTGAAGAAGATACTATATCCTCATTTTAAACATGAGGAAACCAAGGCTCAAAGAGGTTTTGTCTGGCCTGAGATATAAAGCTGGAAAATGAGTGGCAAAAAATTGTTCCTTCTTAAATACCATGTTTTCTGCTTTTCCAGAATTGTTGTCATCATTTTTGTGACTAGGCATGCAGTATTCTTATATTTTCACAATATATATTTACTTTATCAGATTATTATACAGTTACGGATTATGTCTCATCAGAGAATGTAGTTGTATCTATAAAATGCAAAATTTTTCTTCAAGGAAATATTAGATGTCCCTTTGTGTAGTTTATTTTGTTTTTCTCTTATTTAATCATTCAATAAATATTAAGCACTTACTATTTGCCAGACACAAATGCTATTTTATAATTATAATGATATAATAGATATAACTTATTTAGCAAAATTATAATTTGCTGATTATTTCTCAACCTTTAGGATTGACTTCATATTTGAAATGCATAAAATATCATGAATGTAATTAGATCAGTTTCTCAGGTTGTGCACCCTTGTTCATCCCTTCAAGCCAGGTAAAAATAAGGAAGAATTCACCTTCCAAATTTCTGACTGATCTTCAGCTTTGTACCAGCAACATTGTTTTATTTTGCTTTTAATTCTTTGAAAAGATTGCTTCAGAATTCCCTTAGTTCAAACCAAAACCAAAATTATTATTATCTCTGGTAGAGACAGTACTAATCTCTGGTCGAGATAATGCTCTGTACTCTTTCTTATCTATTTCAAAGCTGGGATATGCACTAAATAAATCTTTTCAGATTCATTAATTATCTAAGCCAGAAAATTTTAATACCCATCCAAGTTATCATATTTTTACTGGTTTAATTGAACCCTTTAAAGAATTATCTATAATGTCTTAGATTTCCCAGTGGCAAGGTTGATTTTGGTCATTTGAAACTTTGAAGCTAAATGATCTTTCCTGTTGGTTGGACAGACTGAAATTTAATTATATTCTTATTGAATGCTTAAGAACTTTAAGCTACCTTTAAGAAAAGATGGCATTTTTAAAGTAACACACAAAACAGTTGCCCTTTGAACTCCTAACATACTATGACATTACCAATTATGATCTAAACAAATCCTGACTGACTGACAGTGTGGAGCTCTCTCAGATAGAGGTTCCAGTTACATTGCAGATCATTGATCCATTCATCTACATATACAAGGAAGGAAAGAAGGAAGGACACCATACTTTAAACAACATAGCATTTTGTGTTTATAAAGAAAAAGTAGGACCATTTTTGAAGCACAAACAGTTTAATCTAGGAGTAGCCATGAAATAAAGATTCCACACTGTGAGGTAATCACCTCAGATATTCTACTTTATAAAATTTTACTTAGAAAATCTTTAACACGTGATTTATCATTTATTTGTTTGTTTCAGTATAATTGTCTATGATGTTCCAGTCTTTCCTTGCACTCTTGTGTGTATTCTTTTCATTCTGTCTGTCTGCAATAGTTGGGAAACTATTAGCATGAAGAAATCTGCTTGAAATAGTATATTTTGTAAACACTACAACTGCTATTAGGAAAGTTTCTTGACTCCTGCCTCACCTTTGAATTTTTAGAAGGGAATTGGAGTATACAAATTATTTAGGCCAAATAAGGAATTTAATTACATCCTTTTCTGACATTCAAACAAGTGATTAGCCATAAGTTTGCTGTAGGATAATGGGAAAATACATGGCTTTCTTTTTGACTGGGATATTTGATAAATCCATCTAATCAAAACATTTTTTAAAAAAAAGAATTGGTAATTCTTGAAACATGCTGATGGGTACTTCTTTCTACTTCGGCATACATTTTAAATTTGCCATAAAACAGAGGATTTTTTAATACGTTTTTGAAAACACTATTTTAGTTCACATTAGTGAATTTCTGTTTATCTTCATATACTGCATTATTCACTGTGATCATTTGAAATATAGAAGAGGTCATCAATGAAAATAAAACATAAGAAATTTAAAATTTAAATTGAGGCAATATTAACAAGTCCAGGAAGTTATTGAGCTAAATGTCTTAAAGCTAAAATATAAGCTATATATATATACCTTTTAGAAAGACAGAGAGAGCATATGTATATTTGTATTCTTCTCTTTCATGGTAATAGAAATGAAGAGAGTCTGTTTAGTAGTTATGTGGAAATCCAGCTTTATGCAAATATAGATTAGCAATATTGTCATAATGTTATAATTTTTCCTATACTGTAGAGAATTTGCAAATGAAATAGATTAATTGGAGATATGAAAAGTTAGAGTCCACATAAATGTTGGTATATTATAATATATAATAAAATCATAACTCACATTTATACCTGTATTTCTAGCTGCTTATTTGAATGTCTTTTTCTATTTCAAATTCAGTATATCCAGACTTGAACTTATCTAGCATGCACAGACCAATTCTGCTGTCTAATTACCTTCTATCAGAGGTCATATTCTTAAAGTTTCCCAGAATAGAAATCCCATAGTCATCTTTTACTCTTTCTTATCTTTGACATCCAGTGTGTTATTAAATTTTGTCATTTTTATTATTTCTCCCTTTGAGTATTTCCTTTTAATTCTTACCTCTAACACATTCAGTGAACTTTATAGCCAGGTCTGCTTTCAAATACTGACTCTGGTAAGACAATAAATGAGCTTGGTATATCATAGGGGAGGCACTCAAAAAATATTGGGAAATGGTGAGTGAGTGAGTGAACAAATAAGTAAGTCAACATTTCTAAATTTTATAAAGTTTCAGCATCAGCATTTTAGGGAGAATTGATCATTTATGTAAGCTGTTCATTGCTTGGCATATATTATGCATTAAATAAACATCTTTCTTATTCTACTCTAACATAAATGCTTAAACCATGATCAACTCAGACATAAATTACTGCAGCAACTAGGTAAAGTTCCCTTTGAATAGCCCTTTCTTTCCTTCAGACTAATCTTCCCTCCAACTAAATCTGCTTTAACTCATTTCAGTTCTCTAATCAAAACAGCTATAATAGCCTAATTCTACCCTATTGTATCAAGAGTAAATGCCTCTCTGCCTCTCTTTCAAAGTCTTTTCATACTTTTGCCAGCTACTGTTGACCCTATATTCTAGTGACTAACTCCTTCCAGTTTGCCAAGGACTTTTCTGGTTTTAGTACTGAAAGTCCCAGGTGCCAGGACTATCCTGGTTTTAAAATGAAGCCCCACATCCAAGGAATCCCCTCAGTCCCTGGGAAACCAGGAATGATTGGTCACCTCCTCCTTATCATGTACCTTCCACTCCAGTCAAGGCGAACCTTCTTACTGTCATGTTATGTTCTTTCTTTATTTTTTGCCTTTAGTTGTGCTATTCTGTCTGCCTGAAATACCTCCACCTTGGTAGCTCAAATTCAGCATCATCCAGAAAACCTGTTTTGCCAACTTTCATTCACCTTAATCATCTCAAAAGAATTTCAATTACTCTTATAGACAGTATTACTTTATCTTGCTTTTCCTCCTAACTATCTGGCCATTACTCTACTGTTCTTTATATGCTGGTGGTCACCTTGATACCCTACCAGTCTTACTTCATTTCCTTTCTCACCACACATCTGCACTGGCTAATACAATAGCCAGTAGCCACATGTGGCTTTTAAAGTTAAATTCATTAAAGTGAAATGAAATGAAATTTTCCACTTGCAATAGCTACATTTCAAGTGCTCAATAGCCACATGAGGTTCGTGGCTACCATATTAAAATGTGCAGATAGGGAACATTTTCATCATTGTAAAAAGCTCTATTGGACAGTAATGCTGTATATACTTCTAGGACATAATCAGCTTTATTATTGTGATCATCACCACCATCATCATTATTATTATTTCCACTTATATACCACCTACTTTGTGTAAGGACTGTTCTAGGATTGTCACATGTGTTATCATCACATCATAAAGAAACTACCTTGGCATCAGCTGCATCTCTAACCCACATCTCTCTTCAGAGTTATGATCACCTGTTTTAGTTTCTTAGCTGGCAAAGCAAGTACCATGTTCCTATGGCTTTCTCTCTCTCTCTCTCTGACCTCTCCTATAAGGCCCTCAGTAATAAAATTACTGGAAACCCTTGTGGTTTGTACATACAGATTTACAAATGAGTTTGGTTTACCACTAATCTTTGCATAACTCTCAAATATTCAGATAAGTATTTTTCTGACTACCAGTAACGTGAATTTTTTTTTTGCTTATTCACACAAATGTGTATTTGGATACAATTAAAAATACAGCCTGAGCTTCAGCAAATAGTTTTCTTTGGTCACCCCTTTCAAAAGCATTTCCTTTCTTAATCAAGGTTCCTCACCTACACCACAGAACACAGAAAATGATTTCTATAGCCGTATCGTAAAGCCTCTTGTAAGGATGGTGCCATTCTACATCCATAAAAGAAAAGTTAATTTATAACACACAGTGGATGTTATACTATATTAGGGCTTAATTCTCTCCTAAAGTTGAGAATGATGTAGTAACTCCTTCTTTACTCTTTTAAGTAATTCAGTATTTCTTGAAGCCATTTAAAGCCACACTTAAAATTTCTTCTTTGGGAATTTTCTACATTGCGTTATTCTTTGAATACTAAAGTCCTGAATAGCCTCACATTTACCATGTGAACTTAGGATTTGAGGGTGTGAGGCATGTTTATTAGAGAGGTTTTTTTCATTTTTATGGCAGAACCAAGAAGTTTAGCCAGCTTCTCATCATATTTTGGAGATGTTCCTCCTTTGACAGTTACTAATATTTTATTGGTTTTCTCACAGTGAAATAAACTTACCCAAGTCAATTTAGCATAGTGTTTAAAAGTTTGACTTTGGAGCTAGATTTAATTCCAAAGCTGGATTTGAAACCCAACCCTGCCTCTTACTAGTTTTGTAATTATAGGCAAGTTGACCTCTCTGTACCTCATATTTCTATAAAATGGCAATATTACCACCTATAGGGCACTGTAAAGATTGAATCACTCCATATTGCTGATGCAGTGTCTAATATACATAAGTACTAAAGTAAATGTTAACCACTGTGGTCAATGGTATTATATTAAAGATCCAAAGGTAGTTATTTTTAGTTTTAAGTGACTCGGACACTTAATCTGCTACTTATGTCATTAAAGATTTTTATATTATATTATTATATTAAAGATCCAAAGCCAGTTATTTTTAGTTTTAACTGACTCAGGCACTTTATCTGCTACTTATGTCACACAGTAAAGTATGTTTTGCATATGATAATTAGCCACAATCCAACTGAAAAATCACGTATTTTTTACCTTCTCTATCAACGTGGCTTAACCTAGTTGCCATCCTTTTGTACATCTCCTGCCTTGCTTCTGTTTCTTAATTACTGTGAAGTATATTGAATTTGAAATGCATGAGCATCTATTTATAAGATGTCTTTATATTCTTTCTGCTAGTTGACTGTGTTCTCCAGTTTCTCTCATATCTATTGTTTCTAAAATCCTTTTCCCACTTAATGTCAATAGATTATTTATATACTACCCCTCCTCAGAAGAGTATGGCTAATAAGAATAGTGCTTTTTAAAATTATTGTTATATTGTCCTTGAATTCCATTATTTGTCATACTCTGCAGGCAGTCACTAGCTTATAAGTAGGGCAAAGCAGTTTTCCTTGAAAATAACTTTTAAGATGGTGACCATATTTCTAGGCAAGTACTCAAAAGTTTGTGTAACCCTTAATAAACTGAAATAGCATACAATTTCATGGAATTGAGGGTTACATAGACATATATGGCTAATGTAGGAATCTGTCTGTTATTTCTTGGGAAAACGCATTTTAACTTCTAATAAACTCCAGCCTACTCTTAAGTCATTTTTGCCCTGACTGCTTCTGAATAGTGATGGAATCTACGTCCTTTTCCTTCCTCCCACAGCCCCAGAGTGGCATCTTCCTTAGAATACTCATTGCACTGTAAAGAAAAGGGAGAGGGAGTAAGGATTTGCACACAGCATTATCAGTGTTTGTGGAGTAAAATTATTAGTTGAGTGTTTATATCTGGAGTTTATGTGTACATAGCAAATTTCAGAGCACTTTCTGCAGTGTGGTATTTATTTCTAGCCATGTATAGGATATTTTTTGCTATCTCATCCTAGTGAATTCTAATTTTTCTGATTAATTCTTTATTTCATTTACTAAGTAGGTGTTTACCAAGTCCCTTTAGTGTCATAGAAATAAGATATAGATCTCTGAACCAGTGAAACAAAGTAAAATAAATATTTGTCTATGAATTAAGAGAAATCATTTCTGCTGTCAGTTCTGTTCCCAATTTCCTACGAAATTGGGAACTCGCCTAAGAAATGGTGAGTTGTTATTCTATTTCATTTTGCCCCAATTAACTCATCTTTAAAATTGGAATGAGTTAGACCTTTCATCACTCAGAAAGTTTGCTCTAGTGAGATTTCAGACTAAGAAAGGGATTTTCACAAGAAAGCTAATTCATCACAAATATAGTAAACAGTATTTTAATCCAGTCAAAATGTTAATGGTACAGTTTTAAAGGAATTGGAACCTAATTATCCAATGTGTGTTTCTCTTTTTTTACCTGAAAATTCAGTCAAGGCTCCAAACATGGATAAAAACCATACTCTGAGTTTGAAAAATCTATAATGGATTTTGATGCCCTGAGTCAATGTAAAAATTGAAATTGGTATGATTGTGTTATTTTTACTTGTTTTTTTTATACATTCCCTGTTGCTAACATTATCTGTAGGTCATGACTAGTGAACAAGTATTTACTGAGCATCAATACAAAAGGGTAGATACTATCTTATTAAGCAAATATAGAATGTAGTAAAAATTTAAATAAGAGCCTCACTTAAGGATTTTGCAAATTGAAATGCTGTCTCATTTTTAACTCATAACTATGTATTTGGCCTGTGGTATTTAAAATATTACTACAAGAAATACCTTTGTTCAGGAAATAAAAGCTCTTTAGTGTTAGGGTCATAAAGTCTGTAGTGAAGTCACCATTCTAGGGTCCTGTGCTCACAAAATGATCATGGGGATGTTATTTAAAATTCACACATATTGTTCTTGAGTCCTAGAAAAGAATTTGTTTAGGGAAGATTCTCCTAGAATAGGTTTGACTTATTGGTGCCTTATTATGTAATTTTAAACATGCCATGTTACTTCTTTAGGCCACATTTTTCTCCCTACAGACATGGTTTCAGTTTTCCTAAGCTTGGTGATAAGACTTATTTCATTTATTTGTCAAGTACAGAAAATTCTGGAAAGAAGGAATAAAGGCAAAGCATGATACTACTCTTTATAAACATTCCTAATTGGAGAAGAATGCAAATTGTCACCTACTAAATCCTCTCCTCTAATACATTTGGGTAATACAGGTGACCCTGAAAGAGAGAGGAGACCAGTAAGCATTATAAATCAGAACGAATAACATATTCACAGGAGATATAACTTGTGAAAAGAAATTTAACTGTGTTTTTTTCAAGTCCACTCAGTTGAATTTAAGTGTCTACTTTGAGCCTATGAAATCTATCATTCCCATCTTTCCCATGTATCTTTAGCCACCTTCTTGTGTTATCTAATAATTGCTTCCTATGCCTTTTTTACAGTTGCAGGTGTCATTCTCCAAAATAGATTAATATTTACAGTTTTAATCCTTTTTTTAATGCCTATTTTTCAAGAATTTTAAAATAGTAATCTTTTACCTCTTACCTCTCTAAGACTGGCTATCCTTTTTATTCTTATTTTTAACAAGAATTACAGGATTAAGGACTAAAGGGCAAGTTGAGTTTTTTTTCCCAAACGGTACTCCATCATTGGCAATGGGCAAAGCTAGAAATAAAAATGAAGAATATATAGTGTCATTCCTCCCTTTAGATTTGAAAACTCCAACTTAAATTGTTACATGTCTATAATGTTGGAATATTTCATAAGAATGCTTATTTTTTTATTAGAGAAATTGTGGTTTACAGAACAATCATGCATAAAACAGAGAATTCCCATATAGCACCTGTTTTAGTTTCCTAGGCTAAAGCAAATACCATGAAATGGGTTAAACAATGGATATTTATTTGCTCACAGTTTGAGGCTAGGCAAAAGTCCAAATCAAGGTGTCATCAAGGTGATACTTTCTTCCAGAAGACTGTGGCATTCTGGGGCTAACTTCTGGTAAACTTTGGTCCTTAGCTTGTAACATGGCAGGGAACCTGGCAGTTTCTGTTTGTCTCTTCCTTCTCTTCTGGGATCCATTGAGCCCAACCTCTTGCTTCCGTGGCTTTATCTTCCTCGTATCTGAATTCATTGCTTTTTAAAGGACTCCTATAATAAGATTAAGACCCATCCTGATTGAGGTGGGCCATACCTTAACTGAAGTCACCTCATCAAAGGTTCTTCTTGCAATGAATTCATGCCCGCAGGAATGAAATAAATTTAACAATATGTTTTTCTGGGATATATATGGCTTCAAACCACAATACCACCCTATTACCGACACCTTGCATTGGTGTGGTACTTTTGTTACAATTAACGAAAGCATTTTTATAGTTGTACTTTTCACTACAGTCCATGGTTTAAAAATCCATGGATTTAAAAAAATTTTTATTCTAGCACCATACGTGCAATCTGAAATTTACCTTTTTAATCACATTCAAATATATAATTCAGTGCTTTTAATTACTTTCCCAATTTTGGGCTTCTGACATCACCAGTCATTGCCAAAACTTTTCATTTTATCGTGCTTATATGATTCACTTTAGTTTAAATATTTTGGGAACTCAGATTCCTGTTTAGTTGTCCAGTGGGGTATTTTATATCCATGAGTAACTATCAATGTACTAGATGATAATCTGAAATCACATATATCATTTGAAATATATGTGGTGCTTCCATTATTTATGAATCTGCCTTTTGAGGTATTTTTTCACTTAATTTCCATGTGACCTTTGTTACTTGAGAAAGCACACAAAAAATCTGAAAAAAATCATGAAGCACAAAGTAAGTTTTTTCATGTAAAAATGAAATGATTGTTCTGTAATAAAGTAGCACTAGATAAAAGACTATTATTGAATTCATCTCTTGGAATTGAGAAGGGAAAAAGTGTACTCAAATGTTTTGCACTTCAAGGAAAATTAGGAATGAAAGAGCAGGGAGAGGAGAAAAAGAGAAAGGAAGAAGGTCAAGAAAAGGATATAAGGAAATAAACCGTGCTTTTTCATTCCCTTTTCTGATTCAATATTTAAATAATAGGTCATTTTCTATGACTTTCCAGTATTATATAGTTGCAGGATGTAAGCAGCGACTTATAGAAGAGGATGACTTTAGAAAGATCTTAAAGATATCTTTGGATTCATGTTCCATAAAACCCTGGATAGAATTTAGATTCATACGGACTTTTTTATAGCCATATTTTTCAATTATATTAACAGTTTTCCTTGTCCTTTTTTCTAAGTCTGCCTCAGGATAAGAAAAAAAAAGGCAGCTTGATTAAAGTTCAGAGATTTTAGGTATTTCTCTCTGTCTACTCTAATATATCAGATAGTAAAAAGGAATATCTATATAATGATTCAGTAATTATAATCATCCCCTAAATCTTAATATCTTGATTATACCACCATCATATCTCTTTTTTCCCCTGACTTTATAAATTATGAAATGCATCTTATATAAAGAAGAATGCACAAATGCATATATAGGATTTCAAGAGTAACAACAAAGTGAACACATTGGTCTAGAGATCCAAAAGTATCAGTTAGAAGCAACTTTGGGTAAGCCACCATCATCTCTTTCCTGGAATTCTGCAATTACTTTCTAACTAGTTTCCTAACATCCACTTTTGCTTTCTTTCACTGTGACCATTTTTTTTTAATCTTTCTAAAAGGCAATTTTGAATCTGTCACTCTTTAATAACTTTAAAACCCTTTAATAGCTCCATGTTGTTCTCGGATACAGTCCCAACTGCTTAAAATTTCTTGCAGATTGGCCTCTACTTACCTCAACTACCTTGAATCCAGTATTCCAACCATCTGAATCTCAATTTGCACATACAGTTCTCTCTTTCCCAAAACACTATTCTCCCACATTTTCCCCTGTATAACTCCTCCTCATCCTAAAGGAGGATTTACTTTATTTCCTAAAGGAGGCTTTCTATCACCTCCCAAATCTGAGCAAAATATCCCACATATATTCTGTAGGGTCCTGTAGTTCTCCTACTTTACTGCAAGTCTATTTATATTGCAGTACTTTTCATTTCCACTGTCCCCTCCACTCTACTCTAAGCTCTTTGAAGTACCTCATCTTTCTTGTTCATTGGTGCTTTCTTCAGACTCTAGCACAGTGACTGTCTCTCAGTAAATGGATTGGCAGGGTAAA
>PVIY010031283.1:0-30097 GCA_004026745.1 Myrmecophaga tridactyla | reverse complement strand
ACACTGTCTTTGGAGGAACTCCTGCATCAGGAATTTTCCTTCCACTCAAGCCTTGGCCCAGACACTCAGGCCACTCTTGCTTTTCTTTGTCTCTCTTCCCCACCTTAGGAAAGCCACAAAATAGTATGGTTATTAACAACCTTCTCACACCTGGGCTTTCACATCCATGTTGTCATTTTCAAACCCCAGAATGGGGTAGGGTGAAAGTTTGGGGGAACAGTTTACAGAGAGTGTTTCCACTATCTGAGAGATCTGCACGGGGACAATGAGGTTCAGAACAGTTAAGCAATTCACCCAAAGGCACACAGAAGTAATGCCAAGACAAACTGCCAGTTATCCAGTCTCCAGCTGTGCCCTGAGCCTTCAGGATCTTGGCCACCACTATCCACATAGGAAGAGGAGAGTAAATTAGGCCAAATCCACAGCCTCTTCCAGATCTCCTCACAAAGTGACCCCTCTCTGGGCCTGTTTTCAACAACAAAGTAAAGGGTTGAACTTAGCAGCTTTGAAACATCTCCCACCTAAGCCGCCTGAGAGCACGGGTCTCACCTCTTCCACTGCAGATCTGCGAGGTTCCGGGGACTGCTGTGCTGGCTCTGAGTGCCAGCCCGGGATCTTCTCAGCATCACTGACCACTCTTCCCAAGGGCCTGAAAGATCCTGAGGGTTAAAAAAAGAAGGCCTAGGCTGAGAGATTCCAAACAGAGTCGAGAGGTTATCCTGGAGGTTATTCTTATGCATTAAGTAGATATCACCTTGTTAGTCAAGAAGTAATGGGGAGGCTGGAGGGAACTGCCTGAAAATGTAGAGCTGTGTTCCAGTAGCCATGTATCTTGAGGATGATTGTATAATGATACAGCTGTAACAATGTGACTGTGTGATTGTGAAAACCTCGTGTCTGATACTCTTTTTATCTACCTTACCAACAGACGAGTAAAACATATGGAATAAAAATAAATAATAGGGGGAACAAATGTTAAAACAAATTTAGAGTGAAATGCTGGTGATCAGTGAGGGGGAAGGGTGGGGGTATGGTATGTATGAATTTTTTTCTGTTTTCTTTTTATTTCTTTGTTTGAATAGATGCAAATGTTCCAAGAAATGATCATGATGATGAATATGCAACTATGTGATGATACTGTGAATTACTGATTATATATGTAGAATGGAATGATCAAGTTATGAATGTTTGCGTTTGTTTGGTGTTTTTTGGTATTTAAAAAAATAAATTAAAAAATTAATAAAAAAAAAAAACAAAGCCGAAGTCCCACATATTTCCTCCCCTCACGAATCCACAGATGCCCTTCCCCATTCACTCACAATTGCAAGGCTAGCCCCCAAGGAAGCAGGTGACGAGGGCACAGTGATGGCCAGCTGACCACCTGATGAGAAACTGAACTAATAGACTGATGGACAAACTGTGTGACTTCCAGGCTGGGTGACTGACTGGCTGACTGACTGGACTGACTGACTGATTTAACATGTCTCACTAGATTGACACTCAGACTAGATGGACTGAGTGACTGACGGGCTTGATTGACAAGCTGACCGGCATGCTGACTGACTAGACTGACCTACAGGGTGGCTAAATTGACTGGCCGGCTGACTAGACTGGCTGACTGACTGGATTAACTGAATGTATGACTGAATAAACAGGCTGACTGGACTGACTGGCACTGGCTGTTTCCTGAGGTGCTGTGGGAGGCCGTCAGACTCCCAGCCCCCAGTTTCCGCTTTGTGTCCATTTCAGGACAGCTTACCCGAAGTCTTCCACCACGAACCGGTCCCCGAACCAAACGACACTGAGCTGGGTAGTAGCGGCTCCCTCCAGGGCCGGAGTTTGAAGCCCTGCACAGCTCTGACGCGCCATCTCCCGGCAGCGCCTGGAGGCCGAGGCGGCGGCTCGGCGGAGGCGGGGCTGGGAGCGGGTGGGGCGGGACTAGAAGAGCGGAAGCGGGCTTGAGGGGCGGAGCCTGGGCGAACAGGGCCGAGTAAAGGGTGGAGGAAGCGGGAGGGTGGGGCTAAGGGGCAGAGACAGGCGGTGGGCGGGGCCGAGGTGTGGGCGGGGCTGCGAGCGAGCGGGGCGGGGCTTGGGTGGGCGGCAATTCTGAAAAGCCGCGCGAAAGGGCTTGTGGAAGGGCTCCGGTTCTCGGTCTCCGGGACATCGCTCACGTTTCCTCAGCCCTGGGCCTCCTTCTCCTCCCCAGTCGGAGTGGACTGGTCAACTTCCGGAGCCTGAGTCGCACTGCAGACCTGTCCGGTGACCAAGTGGGCTGAGGGAAGTTCCCTTAACTCCTCTGGCAAGTCTCAGCATCCCCCACGGCCCTGGGGTCCGGCTGGAATGAGGAGCGGTGGGCGGGTGGCCGCGCTGAGAAGGAAACTCCACCGTTCCCGGGCGTCCAGAAATCGTTGAGGTCTCTGCAGGGGCCTGGGAGGGGTGGGGTGTCGAGGGAGCAATTGGGCAAAAGAACCGGCGAATTTGCATGGTCTCCGTTACTGGGCCCAGAATTACTCCTCTACCCGCACTTGTTCCCTCTCTCCATCCCGCTGTTCCTTAGCAATTCATCTGCAAATTCTCACCTGGCTTCCAAGCCCTCTCCCTCTAGGTGGCAGCAAAGGCCCGAGAAAGTGATCCCAGAAGGACCCTTCCCTCTACCGTATTCCTAGAAAGGTCAGGAGAGATGAAGCCACTTCACAGAGGAGGAAACTGAGAGCCAAAGTGGAAGGAAAGTGCTCTGCGTCACTGTGGTTTGGACCTTGAATTACTGCCCCAAGAGAAGAGGAAATGAGACAAAGAGAGGACAGGCTAACAGGGAGAGGTCACAGGTGCAGTCAGACCTGCCCTGCCCACACTACATGACCTTGGGGAGGTCTCACCTCTGTGAGACTCAGTTTCCTTACTTGTAAAATAGGAACACGAATGGTACCTGCTTCTCAGGATGTTTTAAGGATTCGCTGAGATGCTGCATTGAATTCATTCAGTACAGTGCCTGGCATGCAGTAAATGCTCAATAAGTGGTCACATTGTAAAAATGTAAAACAGTGTTCCACAGTTCACCAAAACCACATCCAGTTGGTATCAGAGTGGGATGGTTAGTTTTATGTGTCAACTTGGTTAAGTTACAGTTCTCTCAAACAGCAGTCTAAGTGTTGCTGAGAAGATATTTTGTAGATGGAATTAAAGTCCACAGCCAGTTGATTTTTTAAAGGAAGCATCCTACATGACCTGGGGGTGGGGGTGGGGGCTCATCCAATCAGTTGAAGGGCCTTAAAATGAGATCTGAGGCTTCCCTAAAGAAGAAATTCTGCCTGCAGACAGCAGCCTCAGCCTGTGCCTGAGAGTTCCAGCGCACCCTTCCTCACAGCCTGCCCTATACTTCCCAGATTTTCCTGGCTGAACTCCACAATCAGGTAAGTCAATTCCTTACAAAATGTCTTTATATGTATTTCCAACTGGTTCTGTTTCTCTGGTTGGCCTTGACTGATACAAAAAGAGAGACATGTGTACATGCTGGTGTTCCAATACTCATATTTACTCCTTTTTAAGATCAAGGTACTTTGTGCTTTGGGGATTGTATAGTTGGAGGTTATAGAAAAAGCATGGTTGTTTATTGGTGGGGTTGGGGCTTGGGATATTAGGTATGCAAGGACAGAGGGCCCCTTACCCCTTCTACCACCCCTGCCCCCAGCCCTTAGCCTCATGGGTACCTGCTTATTTCCAGCCTTTCTCTGCAGCCTCCTCTTCCCAAAGGAGGTCAGGCTCAGCCTCTTCCCCACTGCAGAGGTGTAGGATTGGGGGTGAGGGATAGGAGCTGTGCTGTCTCCACAGGAGCCAGATGGTGAAGAGGAGGCTTCTCCCTTGGCAACCAGCTGGTCCACATGTCCCAGTGCCTTACCTCGCCTGCTGCCATCCCCTCAGGCCTGCGTGTTGCACACACCCACAACTCATGCCCTGTGCCCCAGCTCTGACCTTCACTGATTACATCCTACTGTGTTGGAGCACTGAGCCAAGCACTTCTCTCATCTCACTGAGTTTCAGTGCACCCCTGTGGGATATGAACTATCACTTTCATCCCCATTTTACAGAGGAGAAAGCTGAGGCAAAGGCATGGAGCCATGTTCTTAGCCTTCTGCTTGTTTCTCCTCCCAGGAGACCTGCAATGAGGTTAAACCTTCAAGGCCAAGAAACACCTGTGGTGGAGGGAAAACGGCTCTGAAGGTGAAGCTCTATTCAGCAGTGGGGTCTGTAACTTCTCAGAGCCTACAGTTGGTGGCTGGTGAAACGCGGTCTGGTGGGAAGAGGATGGGAATAGCATGTCCTAGTTTGATGTCTGGTGATGCTCTTTTCAAATAGTGAGAACCTTAAGCAAGTACAGGAGCCTGTCTGAGCCTTGGCTTCCTCATCTGTGAGATGAGTGGGGTAGGGACCCCATCTCTCAGGCTCCACGGGGACCATAAAGCTGGTGAGAGGCCTCAGGCCTGCAGTCTGCTTTCCACCTTAGAGTCTGGTGAAAGTGAAGGGCCCATGTAAACCCTAAAGCTCTTTAAAAATATGAGGTTTTGTCATTTAAAAATGACAGTCCTCTTGGAGATGATTGAATAACTATAGAGCTTTTAAGGTGTGATCCTGTGATTATGAAAACTTTGTGACTTGACACTCCCTTTATCCAGTGTATGGACAGATAAGTGAGAAAAAAAAAGACAAAAAAATAAATAATAAGAGGGAGATACAGGATGTTTGGGTGTTCTTTTTCAGTTTTATTTTTATTCTTTTTTTTTTGGAGTAAAGAAAATGTTCAAAAATCAATTCTGATGGAGAATGCACAGCTATATGATGATACTATGAATCACTGATTGCATAAACTGGATGATTTTATGGTATGTGAATATATCTCAACAAAATTGCATTTTTTAAAAATGACAATCTTGCTCAACAAACAGTACCGTGCCCCCTCAAAAAAAAAAAAAAAAAAAAGAAAGAAACCCTGCTCCTCCCAGGGTATAGCATTTAAGAAGGCCCTCCTTTTTAAGGCCAATCCTGAGAGTGTGTGTCCCCTTAAATATTGTACCCTGGGTGCCTCTCTTGCCTCACCCTAGTCCCAGCCATGGCTCCCCGCTTCCCCATCCAAGGGAATAGCAACACCTACCCCATCCACCCCATGTCCTTCCTTGCCCTTGCCCCTATATCTGGTCCTTCAGCAAGTCCCATCAGCTCTGTCTCCCAGATATATCCACTGGGTCTCTCCATCTCACTGCCTCCACCCAGGTCCCTACCACACCACCTCCCTCCTGAACAAACTGCTCTCCTGCTCCGTCCCACACAGCAGCCAAAGCAACACATTTAAAATGCAGACAGGTTCATGTCTCCCACTGCCCCAAACTTTCCCTCTGCTTCCCTGTTCTCTGAAGATGGTGGCCAAAGCCCCAGCCTCCAAGCCCCACCTACCCACCTACACATGGCAACTGACTCCTTCCACTCCTCCACTCTCATCTGGCATCTGCTCCCTCCTGCTCTGTGCCACCCTGGCCTCCTTTCAGTTCTTGGTACTCTGTGTACTCCCTTCACACATGCTGTTCCCTGTGCGGGAGCCCATCTTCTCCCCAACTCCACCCCACTCCCCACAGCTAATTCCCTTGGGCCTTCGGTTGTCCACTCCAGTTCCACCTCCTCAGGGAGGACTTCTTGGCCCTCCTGCCCAGGCTGCCTCTTAAAACAGTCCTTGGGACTCAGCGCCCTTCCTCTCAGGGCGCTGCACTCATGGGGCCCCACAGCCCAATTTGGGTGACTATGGGTTTACCTGGAACCATGATACAAATATGAACATGACCGTGAGCTCCATTAGGGCAGGGGCAAGGGCTGGTTTTCTCACTGTGGTGTAGGTAGGTGCCTAGCACACAGGAATCGCTGAATCGATGTTTGTTAAATGAATAATAGATGAGGGAATGAGGCCAACCGGCACCTGCCTGATTACCAGCTGGGGACTGTATGCCCTGGTTTACTTGGGGAGTCCCAGTTTTCACCTGATGTCCTAGCATAATAATAACAGTACCCTCTTTCACTTCCGAGTATCCCAGTTTGGTGATCTATTTTATGGTCAGCCTAGTTATTGGCAAGTAGAATAGAGCTTCTGCTCTTTTCCAGCCTCACACAGATTGCCCTCTTTTCCCTACAGACCTAAAGCTTTTTCTTCTTTCCCCTGGGATATTTTGTCTTCTTTTACTGTTCTCTCTGCATTGTCCCCCACCCCCACAAATGCATAAGAATTCTGTCCATTTCACTCCAGAAGTGTTGAGGGTTTACCATGGTGACCAAATGATGTCACCATCCTGGAAACAGTTGCCTAGGAGATAAGTGATGTCACTTCCATCAGATGATTGCCATGGTAACCATCTCGATGAAACTGGGGGGTGGCCAGGAAAGTGAAGGGGGGTGGAGGGCGGATGCAGGAGGGACAAATGTGAAGGGCGGAAGGAACAAGGCGGGGGAGTGGGGGGAGGAAAAAGGCCAGGAAGAGGATGGAGGCCATCCCAAAGCAGATGAAAATAACATAGAATTGCAGAATCTCAGAAATGGAAAGGTCCCCAGAGACCACCAGAAGAAACAGCCTGGTTGTTACAGAGGCTGCCGAGAGAACAGGACTTTGCTCAGGGTCACACTGGCAGTTTAGAAGTGACGTTAGAACCAACCCCAGGGCCTCATGACCCCAATTTCTTATATGGCTTATTGGTAGATTTGGGGTGGGGTGGGGCTGAATGATTTGTTGGTCATTTCTTTTTTTGAATTCTGGCCTCCTATCAATCACTCACTCATTAATTCAGTAAATTCTTATTGTGAGCTGTGTGCTAAGCCCTAGGAGGAACCCAGAGATGGGAAAGACTCCTCAAAGAATTCACAGCCTACAAGACCTGCAAGCTAAGCAGTGTACAGCAACTTCCAAATTCCCTCCAACTGAGATCTTGCTTCTGATTCCAGACTCATTTATCCACTGTCTTATCTCTTTGACGTTACCACCTGGCTGTCTGTCTCCCAGACCTGTTAAAAATAATCATCATGTCTAAAATCAAACCCCCTCGCCAAAGGCAGTCTCTGATTCTAAGTCCTCTCTATTTCAGTAAATGGCTTCGTTGTCTTCCCAATTGTCTAAGCACGAAACCATTCTTGATTTCTCCCTTTCCATCTCCCTCATCCCCCAAATCCAATCCAATAGCAAGACTCTCATTTGTTATTCCAAAATGCCTCCCGAATCTGCCCACGTCTCCTTGTCACCACCATGTCAACAGCTACCTAATTGGTTTCCCATAGTGATAATGAAACATAAACCTGAGCGTGTCACTCCTTTGTTTAAGGCCCATTAATGGCTTCCCATTACACTTACAGCATACATGCACATGTACACACACACATCCAAAGCTATGGCTGATATGGCTCATCTACTTTTTCAAACTCATGCTCATTAGTTTCTTTCACTTGCTACAGTCCAGACATCCTGGGCTTCTTTCAGCTGACACACCAAGCTCATCCACCGCTCCCACACCCCCACCTCAGACCCTCCACACTTGCTAGGATGTCCATAACCCTTCTCCCCACTCCTATCCCACCCCATCGCACGAGCCCACCTTCTCACTTGTAGAATGGCTTTCTTCTCTTGGTCCCCTCAAATCCTATCTATGAAATCCATCTCCTCCCGGCCAGCCACTGTGAGCCTCCCTCTGGACTTCTGGTTCTGGGGGATCTGTATCACACAGTTTCATTTATCACTCTGTCTCCCATTCATTCAACAGACACACGAAGCTCCTACTACTCCTCCTAAGTAACATGACTTGTGATATGAACCGTGCAGTCACCGTAGATAAGAGAGAACCTGCATAGCTGGGTGGTTTGGAGGCCCCTGGTGAGTGACATTTTCATAATTTATTTTTTGTTTTTATTGTGTCATTTCCACTAGATTGTTAGCCCCATTAAGACAAACACAACGTCTGCATAACTCACCAGGGTATCCCCAGCACCTTGCCCATGAATACCACATAGTAGGAACTCCAGAGCTCAGTGGAAGAAAGTCATTCCAGAAGGGAGAATTATAGTTTGAGTAAGAAAGAGGGAGCATGTTCAACTAGTTGGGAGCAGCTGGATATAGCTTTCATTAGGTAGTGTTTTGGCTCATATCTTTAGTTATATTATAGACAGAGCACCTATGAGTACCTCACTTTCTGACAGAAGCACTCCAAGGCTTATTTAGGAAAAAGAAAAGCAATTAAGGTCTAGGTAACAGGAAATGCCCGGAAGTGGGAGGAAGGGCAGCAAAAAAGGCTAGATGAGCTGGAGAATTAAGTATGAAGAAGTAGGTAACAGAGAAATGCAGCCAGAGAAGTCCCTCAAGGAAGACCTAGAAAGTCAGGCTTTCAGCTCCTGCTTGAAGGCAGCATGGCCTCATGAAAAGAGCAAGGACTGAGTAGCCCTGCACAAAGACTGGTTCTGCCAATTCCCAGCTCAGTGACTGTAGAAAAGTCACCTTCCCTCTCTGAACCTCTAAATTGGAGCTAACATCTAGCTCACAAGATAAACTTTAAATTAAACAATGTCTATAAAGCACTGCTAAGCAGAGTGACTGGCTCAGAGAAGGCAGTCAGCAAATGCTGTTTCCCCTCCCCTTCCTGGTACAATTTCTGTTTTACAGAATGGCATAGGAGTTGTACTTTGGGAAAATGAACTTGACAATGGATTGCTTCATTCTTTAGCTCACCCAGCCTTTTGGAGCCCCTACTTTGCAAACCTGACCTGAGATAGGCACCAGAGGGACATGTGGTCCAATGGAGGTGAAGGGGAGACATGAACAGAAACTCTGAATAATGATGCAGACTGACCCAAAGTCATGCAGCAGTTCAAAGGGAAAAGGAGGATTCCAGCCCCAACAAAATTTTCCTAAGCTGGCATTTCATTAGGCCCTGAAGGATTTGATTTGGGTACAATGTCATGGATTACAGAGAAACAGATAAAAGACCACAGGCAGAGAAGCTACCTATTCTTATAACCTAAGACTCCTTTTCTCCAGCTGGGGATCAAAATACCCATGGTGTACTGGAAACAGCCTTGAAGTAGGGTTGCCGGTTTTGATCTCAGTCTTATCTACTAGCCATGAGCTTCATACCACCTGTCTGATACCTAGTTTCCTCATCTGTTAAAAAGAACTATCATTTCTACCTTCCAGGATCACTGTAAAAATTCAGAGCGCATCCATATATAGTTCCCAGAGCACAGCACGTATTTGAGATAGTTCTTTGCCAACAGATGACTGGGTTTTCTAATATAGATGGCCTGTGAAGTCCTGCCCTACACTGAATCAGTGTGTGCTTGTTCAATGCTAGGATACCTCCTGAGGACCAAGGACCCCTCTCAGTCTCTGAATGGGAGAAGGGTGAGGAAGGGAAATCAGAAAGTAGCCTACTTTGGTCTTCTACATCCCAAGTGATTTTTGATGGCTAAGTATTTATCCAACAACAGCTCCATCATCAAGAACCCAACCTTTTCCCCCAATTTGTGAGCAGGGTCTGACAGGTCTATGGAAAATCTGAAGCAATAGCACTAATAAATGGAAACATCCCTTTCCAAGTTGGAAACCTCGGAGATCACGTGATAAAGAAGCCTTTCCGGCTTATGCTATGTATAATTTATAGTTCCCTCTTAGGTCCTCTCACAGAACACCATTTATTATTTGTGGGGTTATTATGCAGGTCCACTCCCCATCCTATTTCCAGACTGGAGTGTCTTATACACAGTGTACTCTGAGTAGAATTAAAGCAGAGTCCAAATCCTTCACTTAAAAATGACCTCAGCCTCAGAAATTGTCTGGCTTGCCAAGGATGCCCAGAGCATGCACTGCAGAAGCCATTAGGACACTTAAGAACTTACTGAATTAGGCTCATGTGGAATCCATCCTCTGAGGTTTACCAGCTGGGTGAATTCTTGAATTCCACCTTTGCATCTTGGCTCCCTCATCTGTCAAGAGGGGATAAAACCTTTCATGGGACAATTATGAAATGAAAATGTGAGTACCTTAGCACCAGTGGAGGGGTAGTGCTAATGTAAGGACACTTTTTATGTCTATCCATTTATCAGAGCCAAGTGTCATAAGCTTTAAAATACCTGACCTACTAATTGAAGTGGGACTCAACTGTTTCAGCGTAGAATTAGGTCAGGTTTCTGACAGTGTTTATTAACACAGGGATCATGCTTCTACTTCAGAATGAGGAAATAGGTTAAAAGTTATGTGGCTCCACAATGTAAGGACAAGGACAAGGATTGAGTCATGGTCATTTTCATCTACCTAGTGCCAAGCTTTAATCAAGAATAAAGTGTTGAAAAGACCTTTGTGTAACTGAACCACTTGAACAAGTACTTTCCTGTGCATGGGGAAGGGGGTTGGGGATGGGAGGACAGACAGAAAGAGTGCTTAAGCGATTATGCCTTTTTCTGTTTAAAATTCAAACTGAGGTCTTTCTATTTTAAAGAATACTGGAAGCTTTCATAATAATCACTAAACATTATTTCAAGGATCCAGGTTGTGTCCTTCATTAACATTCTATTGTACCTAATATAACAAAATATAGAACATTGGGGGGATTGGGGTGCAGGGGCAGTTCAGTGGTAGAATTCTCACCTGCCATGCAGGAGACCTGGGCTCGATTCCCGGTCCATGCACTTCCCAAAAACAAACAATAAAAGAGGGAAAAACAGAAATTCAACAAATGGTGCTGCAATAATGGGCTACTCACATGGAAAAAGAATGAAATGTGGGTGGGTCACAGTGACTCAGCAGGCAGAGTTCTCGCCTGCCATGCCAGAGACCCGGGTTCGATTCCTGGTGCCTGCCCATGCAAAAAAAAAAAAAAAGAATGAAATGTGACCCCCACCATACAGGATACAAATAAAAAGCATCAAGGAAATTTGAGGAGGGTATGTATAAGCTCAATTATTTGTCTTCAGTGTTAAATATCAACCAACATTCCTATAGGTTGTTGAGCAACACTCTCTCACATTAAACACAGACCATAACCTTTTGCAGGCCACTGCACTGTGAAAGACAGCATTTTGGTCTGTGAGGCCAATTTAGAAGCACTAATCTTCTGTGAGGAACAGTGGATCAGAGCTGGGTTCACAGAAAGCGATCTAAAATTGGTAAGTCTTAAATAGGGGGAACAAAGGTTAAAATCTGTTGGGTAGATGGAAATACTAGTGGTCAATGAGAGGTAGGGGTAAGGGGTATAGTATGTATGAGTTTTTTCTTTTCTTTTTCTTTTTCTTTTTCTGGAGTGATGCAAATGTTCTAAACAATGGTCATTGTGATGAATACACTACTATGTGGTGATATTGTGAGCCACTGACTGTACATCATACATGGAATGTTTGTATGTTAAGAATGTTCGTATTTGTATGTTGTTTTGGTCTGTCAATAAATAAATAAAATAAAATGAATGAGTCTTGTGTATCAAAATTTATAACACAATTGGAAGGCAGGGGAACTTGGATATTGTACGAAAAATGCTTCAGTGGTGTTTGAGAGACTCAGACCAGGATTAAAATGCTGACCATTTAAACAACAGTTTCAGGGGAGGAAAAATAAGACAACACACATAGACAATATCCCCTAAGCAGCATTTATTTACCCACTGAATTCGAAAACATTTAATTTAGAAGTCTGGCATTTCATAATCACCCATCTTGATTGAAATGGGTGGACACACATGGTGCTGTCAGGATACACAAAGACAATAGCCAAAGAGTTACAAAAAATAAATCCATGATTGATTCTTAAACAATCGCAACCAAAAAAAAAAAGTTACAAGTATCAAAACTTTAGATGCATTGCATTGAAAAGAAGGTTTGTGCACATCATAATTTAAAGAGGCAAAACAAGGCGCTACTGAAACCTCACGTTAAAACAGTTTATCATAAAGCTGATGGAAAGGGGCAGGTTGTCTCTTTGTATCAGCTTCCCTAACCAGTTTTCCATTAGCTGAAGAAAGAGGTGGAAGGGGTGAATTCATTTTTGCATGCACAAGATGTACTGCTTAACAAAACACTATCAGCTTGTTTTAAATGGATCATTTAAATATCATCTGTAAGCCTGTGCTGGCTGATTCTCCTTTCTAAACTTCCCCACTACTTTCATTTGGATTTCATAGATAGCAGGCATAGTAAAATGCCTCATTCAGAACGCACTTGTCAGCATAATTCAAAAAAGGAGCTTCTGTGGGCTCAAAGCAACCATGGATCCAGCAATGCCCATGAAAATTTATCTGAAACTGCTTCCCAAGGGACAGGGGAGCAGATCTGAGTAGCTGTGCTGCTGATACAGATAGGTTTAGCACTAGATATTTAGTGATTGTGGCAAGGAAGAATCGGTGATGGGGGGTGGGTGGGGAGTGAAGGAGGGGTCAGAGACCCGAAGGCTCTTCAGTTGCCTTCTCCTGCTTCTTCATCCTGCTGGTCGCTCGTCCAGAGGGTGAGGTTGTCTCGCAGCAACTGCATGATGAGCGTGGAGTCCTTGTAGGAATCCTCGTTTAGTGTGTCCAGCTCAGCTATGGCATCATCAAAGGCTTGTTTGGCTAAGAGGCAGGCCTGCTCAGGTGCATTCTGGATCTCATAGTAGAACACAGAGAAGTTGAGGGCCAGACCCAGCCGAATGGGATGTGTTGGCTGCATGTGCTCTTTGCTGATTTCAAAGGCTTCCTTGTAAGCAGCTTCAGAAGCTTCAACTACACTGTTTTTCTTCTCCCCAGAAGCTACCTCTGCCAAGTAGCGGTAGTAATCGCCTTTCATTTTCAGGTAAAATACCTTGCTCTCATATTGGAAATCATTGCAGTTCTTGATGAGGAACTTGTCGAGCAGAGCCAGCACATCATTGCAAACTGTCTCCAGCTCCTTCTCAATCTTCTCCCGATAAGCTTTAACCTTCTCCAATTTCTTTTCATTTCCATCAGCCATGGTTTTCTGCTCAATGCTGCTGATCACCCTCCAGGAAGATCGCCTAGCACCAACCACATTCTTGTAGGCCACAGAGAGGAGATTGCGATCTTCATTGGACAGAGGTTCATTGAGCTCCGTCACCTGCAAAACCCCAAAAAGATAAACACTGAGAGCCAAGTCTGAAAAATCTTGGTAAGAAACTTTTTCAGTCAAATTAACAATCCTTTTCAAAAACAGGATGATGAACGAGGCACTCTGGAGAATAAAAACCAAACAGACATGGAACCTATCTGAAGGAAGATTGTAGTCTAATAAAGAGATAAATACTTGAAATTGAAAATAGGAAGTGATAAGTGCCTTGAGAAATTCATATTTCAATAAATATATGACTCATCTGTGTAGAAACATGGGTATAACAATCATCAAGGAAAGGTTGAGGTGAGGTACATAACAGTGGGGAGGTTCAGCTATTATGCAAAAAATAGGAATGTGCAACTTCTTTGCCAGATGTTCAAAGATGACAGATCGGAGGTCTATCCCAAATCCTCTTCCAGTTTTTAATATCCTGGAAAGAACCAATCACACCTCATCAAGCTAACAGATGACAGGAGAGTCAAGGATGACATCAAACACCACACAGCTCTCATGGTTACACAGGGAACCCCACTGATACTCCCAGTAGCGACCCCCCACCCCTGCCCCGCCAAGCCAAAACAGAGAATGATGCATTGGTGACATTAAAGTATACCCCGTCTCATCTGAAAGCAAGCACAGCTACTGAACAGCGACTGAACAGCGAGCTTTACTCTGACTTACCTAATAGGAAACCCTGACTGAACAAACAATTATTTTAAGTGAAGAGGTTAAATTCCATCTGAGTAGTAATTTCCTTTAGATCTCCATGATGCCACCTCCAAATGAACGAGCAATGAATCAGGACAAACACTGGACTAGGAATCAGAAAACCTTGGTTTGGACCCCAGCAAAGCTGCTTACTTGCTAAATTAACCTACAGGGCACTTCA
This sequence comes from Myrmecophaga tridactyla, assembly GCA_004026745.1. Lineage (NCBI taxonomy): Eukaryota > Metazoa > Chordata > Mammalia > Pilosa > Myrmecophagidae > Myrmecophaga > Myrmecophaga tridactyla. The sequence goes on along the minus strand of PVIY010031283.1, from coordinate 16,110 downwards.
CCAAGAGCCTGTGTCATCTTCTATAAAAGGGATTCACCTATTGGTAGAGTTCTTTGATTTAAAAGAAAAAAATTAAGAAAGCAAAACACTTAGGAAACCATAAAGTACTAAACAAAAAAGGTATTACTTAAATCAAGCTATAAGGACAGAACTTCTTCAAATGGAGAGAAAAAGCCAAGTTCAATGGTGAAAGTTCAAATAGATTATGTTTAAAATGAAAAAAGAAGACTGAGCTGTGAAGAATCAGAAATTTTAAAGAAGAAATGATAGGTTTAGTTGGGGAATTTGTGGTTCAAGAACACAAAAACAAATATAACCGTTATTATATGTAAAATTAGTAAACCTGTGCCAAGTTGTTCACTGCAGGTAAAACAATTGTATACTAGCATCCCCAACCCTACAAAATCAAGATACCCCCTACTAATTTCCCCATTTCCTCTTCCCCTGTACTCCTGCTCTCATGCTGCAAACCTTACATGGAGGATCACATCCCTCTTCCTTTGCCTATTCAGATCAACCCAACCCCACCTTCTTCTGCAGGTGGCTAGAGGCCACCCCTCAGTCACTCCCCAGGAGTGCTACCTCTGTTTCAGTCAAGCCAGGTTCCATCCCTCTTCAAACACATTTTAGTCTCCCTACACCAGAGATCTGCTCCACATGGGGGAATCTTCTCTAATCCAAGCTTCCTGCAAATCCAGCTAGACCTCTTAACCTCAGTTTTTCCCAGCGACTACTTTTAAACAGTCACATACTTACATTTGCTTTTTGAGAATAAAGACTTTTGTAAATACTTGTTTGATGGTTTTAGTCACTTAAGGAAGCAATCCTTATAAATTAAAATCCATTCCAAATACTCTTCACAAATCTTTGAATGCTCAAATCCTCTTGAATGATTCACTTTTCTAGGCAATGTTCATTAAAACAAAATATGTGGGCAGGCCACAGTGGCTCAGCAGGTAGAGTTCTTGCCTGCTGTGCTGGAGACCCGGGTTCGATTCCCGGTGCCTGCCCATGCAAAAAAAAAACATGTGACAAGAACAGAATTTAGAAAGCTTCTTAAATCTTGCAGTAATTAAATCTAACTAAGGCCACCTGACATGAAAACTGCAGCTGACATCCATAAGGAGTCACAGTATACTTTACCCTGTGACTGATAAAGCTACTTTTGTCAAACCACTGCAAAGGTATGCCAGGGTAACATTCCAGAGTATGTCATTACAACTAAGAGTGCATATTTGAAATTTATCTATATATCCTATAGAGTGGTTGTACAAGGGGCATTATAATTACCGAAACTTAAACCATCTGGTATTTAGCCTGAGCTACTTGTATGACCTACAGCACATCAGAATCTTCCCAGGCATCAACTGTAAAATAAAGAGTACTGGCCCAAATGACTTCCAAAGCCTCTTTCAGTTCTATGATTCCATTTTTCTTGGACTCCAATAAAAGATAAGGTATGGAGTAAAAATGATACTATTGGCTTAAATAAAGCTTGGAGTGTATCTGTGGGTTTCGGGAAATCACGCAGTTTATCCTTTCTCCATTAGGAAAAAAACTGCCAAAAAAGGCCACTGGGCAATATTCATAACACCTTCAGAAGAAAAATCATTTACTAGGAAGATTAGTGTTTATATAACAATTATCTGGTTGCCTGCCAGTCTGAATGAATCACTATCGGCATCAGCTGAGGGTGACTAACATAACTAAGCAAGCAAACATTACTCTTAGAATCCCAGCCAGGGCCTAACTAGGAAATTATAGATGTTTAAATATAGTAATTTTTAATACTCCTGGGTTACAACTCAGAAAACAAAAGGAAACTTGTGGAATGAAGATAGTTTATTACTTTATATAACTAAAGAAAATTGGGAGCTTTTTAACCTAGGTTAGAAAATTATTGACCTAAGTGAAATTAGATGGTCCATTAAAACAAAAAAGATCCGCAGCCAGTTTTGATTGGTGATACTTATGGTGAATAACCCTCCACTAGTCAGTTATGATTAGTTCCCAACACTTCAAATACTAAAATACTGGAGCCAGGAGAACTAAGGGTCAGTCACACACTAACAGAAGCAAACACTGGCAGGCAATGCAGTGTGTAATGCACAAGAAAATAATACAGTTCTAGTCCCAGCCATGCTACATACTAAACCAGATGATCCTCAGCAGATCCTCTGGAGATAAGAATTCCTGCATCTCTACAATCATTAAGTTACCAAACTGTTTAAATTAGGAACAATATGAAGCAAAGATAAAACAATTTTAGAAAGAAAAGAAACCTAGCTCCCACCAGTGTTACAACACTCTCATTTCCACCCCATGTCAGCTGCCCTGAGTGCAGTCGCTCCTTAGCACTGAATCCTTGTGTGGCCACAATTCACTTCTAAGAGGTACCCGCCCCACCCCCAACCTCCACAGCCTCTCTACCTTCTCTCTTTCCTGCCCACCTCCCCACCCCATTTAAACCTGCCCATACTTTTCCTGAAATGGTGACTGGATAAAGGTCCTCCTTTACATTTCCTTTAAGGACTACCAGACTCCATGCCAACCACTTCACCCAATCTTGCTGCATCAATTTCCAAATCAGGGGACTACAATCACCTACCTTCTCAGTTCCAGGACTATACAGCATTACTAAAAGTCACTAATAACCTGGCCTGCTATTAATTCACTTATCTTCCTAAAACACCATCCACTTACTCAAAAATCCCTAACAGCCTCCTCACTCACAAGGCAATAAACTATGTGTTTGTGAGCAAAAATAGACCCAAGGCCAAAAATAGCTCAAGGACTACTGGGAAAGCTTTAAAAAATTCTTAATCTGGGAGCCATCCAACATCAAAAGTAATACTTAGCAAACAAAAACGCAACCCCTGAGCTACCAGGCCATACTGTCAAAGCTAGGGTTATTGTTGCTTCTCCTGAACAGCTCTCCCACTCATTATACTTTCCCAAATACTACCAACAAATGTACTCACGATATGAGATTATAAGTGAGGAAAATAACTCTCATGAACAATTAAGTAAATATGACCACATCAGAAAACTTTTAAGCCTCGTTGGCAGAACCCATTACATGGATAAAGAAAACTAGAGGAATGAAAGCTTTTTTGGCTGTCTCTTTTGCAAGTTATAATGCCCCGGAAGTGAGAGCCCTGCCAGGCCCGAGTTAGCAAAGCCCCCTCACATGCCTGAACCAGGAAAGACCACTCCCACTTCTTACTGGTCACCACACAAGGAAACTCCCAAGCCAGGGCCAGGCTGTGTCCCTACCCTCACCCCAGCCAGGCTGCTATTCTATTAGGCCCCGAGATAAGCTAAACTCCAACTTCAGAGATGACAGGCTTAGGTAATTAACATTAGCCAAATTAACTACCCTTGCGTCATTGAGAGACTTCCTTTGTCCTGTACATGCTCACAGGATTGGAAGGGATGAAAAACAACCCCCTCTGAATGGCATTACTGCCTCCTACCATCCTTAGAGGTAGTAAGATTCAGTTTCAGAAGCTCTGCCAGGTTCTGGTCACAGGGAAGTGGCAACACCCCCACCACCAAAAAAAAAAAAAAAAAAGGAATGACACTGCAGCAAAGAGGGGTGTGAGGAGCCCCAAAACAGCAGGGCAGAAGGATGCCTCAGCTAGGACACTAGGAGGGATTCTACCAACAAACTGAAATGTTGGCCTTACATAGGTTTATAAAATACGCTAAAGGAAATATGGTGTCAAAAGATAAAAAACAATATCTTAAAATACCACAAGTACAATAGTCCTGCACTTTCTTAATTGACAGCAGGTTCTCAATTTCAATTAACACTTTGCTTTTTAAACTAAAAATTCTCCTGGACTTCAGAACAAGCAAAATCAGATTTGTGAGCTTGCCTCTCACGCTTCTCTGCTATCACTAAGGCCCATAAGCGGTAGATTCTGTTTTTAATCAAACTTGGCAGAAATGACTTCCACCCAAGAGATGAAAATTATTCTAATAACCCCACCTGTGTAAAGCACTTGGCATTCAGTCACTGAGGACAATGGCTGAAAACATCAAAATGTTTTCTAGAAATACCATCCCTCAGCCTCACGGGGCAGTAGCATACAGTAGTTAAGAGTGAGCTCTCTAAATTCAAGAGTTCAAATCTTGGCTTCATAAATTACTAGCTGTTTCACCATGAGGAAGTTAGCCTCTTTAAGCGTCATCTTCCTCATTTTTAAATGTATCCATGTCTAACAGCATCAATATCTAGAACTGTTACAAAGATTGAGAATGTACACATGGAATAACAGCTACTATGTACCGAGTGCCTAAGTGATTAAAAAAAAAAATCCCAAACTTGAACTGTAACATGGAAAACACATGGGTACCCCTGCTGGACCACAGTTCTGCTTAAGTGTGACACTGCAGTCTACCGCTAACATAAAACTTCAAAGATGGGAAGTACGTTTTTGGTTTAAGAGGAGAAATGGGGTCCCTGACTGTAACAGAGGCTCTTCTGAGGCTAATTCAGGAACCTCTAACTCATAAGGGGGAAATAACTACCCATTTCAAGGCAGCAAAGCTATGACCTGAAACGTTGGCCTATTTATATATACAGGGTTATAAAATACACTAAAGGCAATATGATGTATTCTCTCTGCCACTTGTAGTGCTTTTTAATTCAGACTATACTACAGGAAGCCAGAGTTTTCTTCCCTCCGCAGCCAATATATGACAAAGCGAAAATTACATTTCAAATGTCATTTGGTGGCAAACAGGGCTTACTAGCTCTTTAATGTACTTCAAAGTGGCTTTTTTACACTAACCACTATTTCCGGACTCCTCAAAATTATCCTGTTTTAATATCTGCACCATGAATTGTCTTGCCTGGGCTATACAGCTAATGCTCTCCTTTTACACACCACCTGCTCATCTCCCCACTTCCCATAATCTCTCAGCTGTTGGAATAAAAGACTTTTGCCGCTGGTTGGGCCAAGTACCTCTTCCTGTCCGATTCCAATTTCCTTAAGTCGCAGCTTTGTTTCCTGCTCTTAAGATATCCCTCAAGTCCTTCGGACATATTTCTCCATCCTTTATCGACATTTTAATTGACTCTGTGTCAAGTGTCAAACACCCCATGCTGCTTGTTTTTTAACTTCACAATTACCCCCTAATATAAGTTTTAATATTAAATAGGTGACTTAATGGCAGTAAGAGATGTGACTGGATTATATCTGTCCATGAATGTTCACTAGAAATCTGATTTTTGACCTCTTTCCTTAAGTCAGTCTTCTGGACTAACATTTTTACTGCATTATACAGACTTATTTCACTGTTCCCATAAGATGCTATTATACACATTTTATAGAGGTTATGAATTGTATGTAGTCATTCAAAGTCAGGCCTAGGAAGGACTTGGGTTCTAGAATCTTCCAGTTTCTTCCCACTATTACACTCTATGCCTAAAAGAAGAAAGCTACTAAGTATGAGAGCTTGAAGATATTCCTTTACTTCAATTCAGAAACATTCCTTGCACTTCAAATTATGGGGTGTGGCAGGGAATGCAAGTTTTCAACTGATTTGGGGCAACACTGTTGTTCCAGTATGCATGATGTTTTTCTTACAGCTTACTGACACCATCCTTCAGGTGACAATGGTAGCACAGAGAACATCAATTATTACAGACAGGCAGTTATTAGGTGACCATTTAAATAACACAGGATATAGAAATATAAGTCAGAAGACTAAAGGTTGAAAACTGACTGGTAACACCAACACTCCTACTTCTACACTTCAGAGAAACTGAGGGCAAGAGACATAAGGTTCAAGTTCAGAGTGATGGCACCAGAACATCCCTTCACTCAGGTGCCCGGCTCCGGGTCCCTAGAGCAGTCTGTTTACCTGCCCTTCCACCACCCTGAAGAGACCCACATAAACCCAGAGGGTGACTTGAATTCAGACTCAGCAAAAGCTTCTAATTAAGGTCTATGATATTAATAAGACGAGGACAAGCGTTCCCAATGACATTCATGATGAATTCAATCTACAAACACCAAATTAAGAAGTAAAACATAAGACCTGTGACAAGTCCATTCCAATAAATAGGTGGCAAAAAAAAATTTTTAATAGTGGGGACATAGTAACAAAAAGTTGTTTTTAAAACAAGAATTACCTTAAGGAAATGGTTTATCACAATTCTGCAATAACACAATTAGTGCTTGACTTGAATTTTCAAAGCTATGTAACTTGTCCAATCATTTCAGACATAGATAATATAGGTACCCAGCATAGTAAAGGATCCATTTGCTTGCAAAACACTACCTTAAAAGCCTCAGAGAAAATCTGCGGACATAGCAGCTAGATGCAAGAAAGCATTTTCCAAACATGCTTATGAAGACCAGAAAGTCAATTTTTCACTGCCCAAACTGAAATTCATTCTGGTAACACCTCTTCATCCTTTCCTCACTTTCCAAACCACAGTGCCTCAGGTTTCCTATAGCTTCAAAATGTACCCTCTGGCCATTTTTCCTGAATTTCAATTCACCTTCTTTTAAGGCCCATCCCTACTTTCTTCCCAACATCTTTATTCCCCAAAGGACTCCTGACACTGTAGCCCTTAAGGGACACTCACGAAGTGAGCAAGGGCCTTCCTAAAAATATCCCACAGAAAGGCCTCAGACTGCATAATGCTAGTATCACTCAGTTACCAAGAGGCTCACTTAAATGTGACTGGGTATGAGGTCAGAATCAGTTTTATTCCAAAGATAATTAAGCTTCGTGGTCCCTTCCAAGGAACATGCTCACAGCCAGTCCAATTTCTGTAAAATCTGCAAAATTATTTTTTGTTTTCTTCAAGAAGCATCCCCTCCCTCCCAATTACATAAGTGTCAAGCCCCAAACTTACACTGTTCCCTCATCTGGATGAAAAACTCCTATCTAACCCACTACAGCATGCCAGTGCTCAGGTCAGGATCACCAATGAATCAACAATTTGGTTGTTGGTCTTGGTTTTCAAACAAATCTAATTAAATTAGTAACCAGCACCACCACTGCAGGAAAGAGAACTCTTCAAGTATTCTTCTTACCTGGATAATCCTAAAATTGGTTTCCAGAATATATTTTAGATCATAATATCAAATGCTTTAAAATGAGCTTTTGGAAAGACACTGAAATTGTAGGGACCCTCTGGATTTGCTGTTTTTCTTTGAGAGATCCCTTCAGAAGGGCGGCAAAGGACAAATGAGCTTTGATCCAAGGCGATGAATCTCACTTAAGCCCCCTAAAAATTGTCAGGAGAACAGGTTAAAATGCAGACATCTGAGTCCCACCCCCGGAGTCTTTAGGTCGGAGGTGGGGCCCACGGGGCTGCTCCCGGGTCTCGGGGAGGTTCTACGCTGAATGAACGGAGCAGGTTGGTGGCAGCTGCCGCGGCTCCACCACTCTGTGACCTTGAGGCAGAGAGAAGTAGGGTTCATTTAGAGAAAACATAAAATAACGTGAAGAGGGCAGGGACAGTGAGAGGAGAAGCGGAACTCGATGCACAGCAGCGCAGGTGGTGTCTAATCCACGGAATCTGTTAGGGTGTGGCTGGGCACGGCGGCTCCACCGGAAATCAAGCTGCAGAGTTCATGTGCGAGGGTCTCAGGAAAGCAAAGGCACACAGGTCCGTCTCGCCCAGAAGTCACGTCTCATTTTAATCTCGAGTCCGACAGGAGCAGCATCAACCCGGGGCTAGGGAGTAGGAGCCCAGGCCAGACCCCACCCGCCGCCCTCCCGCCCGCGTCCCTGCGAGAAGAGGGTCTCGGCACACAAAGCCAGGGCCGGGTTGTGGGAAGGTGGGACGAGCACAATTCGGGCGAGCGGAGCAAAAGAGAGGAAAATACCACAGACTCCAGGTCGTGACAGAGAAAACTAGGGGAGCAGGGGCGCCACCCACTCGGCGACTCTTTATTCCCAGGTGAAGGGCGGAGGGCGGCGAGGCGGTAGGGAGCCTCCAGGTCCCGGTGAAAGGGGTCAGAAAGGGGGAATGTGGCTCCCGCCTATTTCCTCGGGTTCCCCCTCCCCCACCCACTGAGCCGGGATGCGGCGACCCCCGCCCACTCGCCTGCAGGAGGGCTCCGCCGCCCGCGCGCCCGCCCTCGGGGTTACATTCGCGACCCCCAGCAGCTCCCCCGCCTGAGACCCGACCCGGGGTCCGGCCGCAGGAAATGGCGGGGCGCCCGGCGCGCGCGGGAAGCGCGGACTGCTGGGGGCGGCTCCGCCCTGGAGGGTCGCGTGGGGCGCTCCGGGGCACAGCGGGACACCTCCGCCGGCCGGCTGCCCCATCCCTTCCCCGAGTCGGGCCCCCAGACCGGCCGCGCGGGCCCCCCGGCGTCTCACCGCCTTCATGGCGGAGGCCATGTCGTCGTAGCGCTCCGCCTGCTCGGCTAGCCGCGCCCGCTGCAGCAGCTGCTCCCGGTCCCCCATGTCGCTACGGCTCGGTCTCGCCTCGCGTCCCGCACCGCTCGCCCGTTCGCTAGCTCGCCCGCTCCCGGTTCGCCGCGGAGGCCGCCGCCGCCGCCGCCGCGCACGCGCACTGGCTCCCGGCAGCCGAGGGAGGCTGAGACCGCGCCGCCGCCCGCGCCCGCTCGCTGGCTAGTCCCGCGCGCAGTGGCTTCGCGTCGCGAACACCGCGGAGGGAGGAGAGGCGGGCGTGCCGAGGGGGAGGGGAGGACGGGAGGGCGCCTGCGCAGTGGGTGCTGCCGGGCCGGGCGGCGGGGAACCGCGGGAGTGGGAGGGGGGAAGGGCGGGCTGGCCCTAACGGTCTATTTCAAGGTGACGTCACCTACTATAAATAGCCGCCGCCGCGGCCCCGCCCGTGAGCCGCGCAGGCGCCCTGCGAGTGCTGCATTTTACCGCCGCAGAGGTGAAGGTGGGAGCTGGGCGAGGCGGGTGGAGACTGCGGAGCCGGAGGGCTGGGTGTGGTGATGCCGGCCGCCCAGGCGGCGCGTTGGCACAAACTCATCCTGCAAAGCGCGCCTGAATGCACGTTAGCGACCTGGCCTGAGGAGGGTCCAAAACGCAAATAAACCTCCTGCGTGGAGAAACCGGGAGGGCGTGCGCCCGGAGGGGTGGAGCGGACTCGCCCCCGCCCCCATAGCAGCTGCAGCGTGGAGCCCCTCCCGGTCCCTGGGCTGCACGGGCCACACCCTGGCGGTATCGAGCCCCGCCCTTGGGAATCCCCTTACCACTACCACAACCGCCACCACCACACACGCGCAATCCTGGGCTGCAGAGCTGAGCTCCCACCCTGAGAGGTGGCGTCCGGCCTCACAGTCACTACGCCCTTGCAGGGAACCGGCCTAGTGCTGGAGGTCTACAGGCGTTATTGCATTTAATCCGCACCACCCACCCTTGTCGGTGGACGCGGCTGGTCTCCCCATTTTTCAGTTGTGGAACCTGACGCAACGTGAAGTTAATGACTTGCTGAAGGTTGCACAGCCGTCCAGTGACAGGGCCAGGATAAGGGTGCAAGCCCAGGCAAGGAAGGGGTCGGCCAGTCACTGAGCTCCTTTCAGTCATAGCATTCGGTGCGGCTTCCAGGCAAGCCCGGAAAACCCGGCTGACCAAAGCATGCCGGCCGCGTACAATATGTATGGCAAGGGCAGCGCGGAAGAAGGGGCCTTAGGCTTTCTGAAAGTTCTGTTCAGCACCTGCTGCATATTTAGCCCTGAGAGGATGGGGTAGCTACAGAATGAGTAATATATGCCCCTACCGCTAAGCAGAACAGATCTAAATATGCGAGAATAGGTAAGCTGGACCTTGAAAGGGATGAGAGGGAGGGAAGAGGTATTGGGGAGGGGGGCGTACAGCATGGACAAAGACTTGACAGTGAGGATAAAGACAAAAGAGATGGTGTAAAGAGACGCTTACCATTGGGAATGAGGTTGGGTAGGGTGAGATTATAGAGTGTTTCAAATGCCAGGTTGAAGATTTGAGACTTTATCCTTAGGTAACTCCGAGCTACAGAGGTAACAGAAGTCATGTTTCTGGCCAGGAATCTGACTTCAGAAAGTAACATGCATTAGAAGGAAAAGGGAGGGACTGAAGACTGAACTGTTTCTGGACCTCGGTTTTAGCATCTGGAAAACTGAACTTGAAGGACTGTTAAAGGACTGAAGTATAGAAATCCTCATTCTGGAATGTCACAGTCACTGCTGTCCAACTCCTTATCCTGCATAAAGAGAAACTGAGTCTCAGAAGGAGAGGCTGGCTCCAGTTTGTGCTGTGAGTGAGCAGATCTGGAGCCTCCACACAGGTCTCCTGCCTCCCAGCCCTCCTACCCCTAATGATGCTAAAAGGAGGCTTGGCACCCATAACGCAGGATTAAGTATGGGTCTGGAGAAGAGCCACTCCCCATGCTTCACCGTGTTTTGAAGAGTCACCTTTGCTGACTAGAAATGGAATCCAGGTTAGCAAACCAGGCTGTTCTTTCCCCTCGTGAATATCTTTAAAGAGTATGATAGCTCGTAATTAATCTTCCACCCCATCTAGCCGAGAAGGCACTCTGAGAGGCAGAGCCAGGGCAGGATGAGGGTGGGATGGTGAAACTCTGGTTCCTTCCAGCCTTTAGAGGCTATTGCTTTCCAGATCGTGCTGGGCTGAGAGTGATTTCAAAACAATGAGAAATAGGTAGAGCTGAAACGTTCTAAACAGTTGATTTTGACATTCCTAAATTACACTTTGGTTCTTCCAGGAAGCCTTTTTTTCCTTCTCACCTTCTCTGTCTTCACTTCTTCACCTCCCACCCAGCCCTCAGCCCACTGTACTCTGGCTTCTGCCCCCTCTCCACCCAGATGGCCCTCACTGAGACCACCAGTGGCCTCCTTGTTGCCAAATCCAAGGATGCTTTGGAGTCTTCACCTTCCTGGCCCACGATGGCTCACCCCTCCTTGGAACGCTCACCTCTTAGCTTTCGTGACCCTGCACTCTCCTGGCTTCTCCTCAACTCTTCTGGCCACTCTTTTTCTGTCTCCTGTGTGCGCTTGTCTTCTAGGCCCACCCTGAAATGCAGGGGTTCCTCATGGCTTTGTCCCAGGCCCTCTTCTCTTCCCACTCTGCCCATCTTGGGTGATCTTGTCCACCTCCACTCTTGAAAGGAAAGGAAGATCTACCATGTTCCCAGCACCAGGTTAGGAGTTTTGCAGAGATGGGCATATTTTTTTTTTACTTCAAGATACCCTGTAAGGTAGGTGCAGTTACCACTCCCATTTTACAGATGAGGAAACTGGCTCAGAGATGTTCCCTAACTTGAACAAAGTCACCCAGCTGGTAATCAGCAGAGCCAGGATTCAAACTCAAGTCCAGCAGACTCCTAAGCCTGATGGCCCCACACTGCCTTTTGGTGTTAGCCAAGAAGGGTTCAAGGTATGACTCCCCTTTTGGAGTCATGTGGATTATGAAAAGCACACATAAGCCTCCTTTTTGTAGCCTGCATCTTACCAGCATCTTCACCCTCAAGGAAGAGAGCTGCCACCTCCCCCAAAGCCTCATAAATCAAAGACTAGTGGGGTGTGCCCTGGACAGAGCACCTACTGCCAGGGCTTCAAGCCTGATCAATAAACAAACATTTGACCAACTGCAAAGACAGTCCATGAGTGAAGTGAAGGGGTCGGACAATATCAAACACCATGTTGTCCCAGGGCCCGAAGCAGGCCCAGGGCGGGGGCCAGGTTGGAGCTTTGCCTGGGACAGGGGCTTTTTCCGGAAACAGAGCAATGCCTCCGCTACCCCCGGCTGGCTAAGAGTGTGGGGCGGGGGGGAGGGGGGGAGGGTAGAAAGAAGCTAGTTCTGGACTTGGATTCAAATCCTACTCCACCAGTTACCAGCCCTCTCTGAGTCTGTTTTCTCTCTTGCATACTCGCACTAACCACACCTATTTCTTGGGGTTGTTGTGGAATCGGTGGCATAATGCCAGCACATCAAAGCACCCGCCATCACTGCTATATAATAATCCCTTGCTCCTGAGTCAGTGATAAAGATGCTTCTCATGTAGGACTTGTTTTCCGAAGCATTGCCAGAACCCTCAGCCGGAGCCCTGTGAATAGGTGACCCAGAAAAGGCACGTCCTGTTTTTTGTGGTTTTTTTTTTTTTTTTTTTTACACCCTCGGGTACTCTGGGACAGTCTGAGTTCCCTCAGAAGTCTGGATACCAAGGAACATATTACAAAGAAGACCTGGTATTGTTCTGGAGAGGTGGGTGTTCACATCCTTGGCCTGGTTGCCATCGCCCAGGGATTAGAGCACCCAGATAGGATTTTAATTTTTTTTTTCCCCAAACGCACCAAAGTGAACTTTCTAATCTTGAGCCAACAATAATAATGGCACGAGCAGCAACTATTATATGGATGAGGAAATTAAGAACTAGAGGGATCAGACTTGCTCTGTGGTCCAGGCAGCCACCCATGGTCTTCCCAGCTCACACTCGCTTTCTGTTCATTCGCTTTGGCTCTAGTGTCCTTTTGCTGATACCAAATTCCACCCCCGTATCCAAGATCAGCCTGAGCACACAGATTTCTGGATCTATCCAAAGCCTTTCACTATTCTTTCAAAGCCCGATCTGGGAGCAGATTGACTCCCAAGGCAGCTCTTGGCATTAAGAAGTGAGAAAATGTCCTGGTAGCTGCCATCTGCAAGCCGGTGGAGCTTGGGGGCCCCCCCTTTGCAGCACCCGCCCTCTTCAAACTTGTTCACAGGAGCTCGAGTCTGGAGAAGAAGGCAAAGCTGTCACCTATGGAATCCCAGTGACTACAAGGGCGAAAAGGGTTTTCACTTTAAGCCCTGCAGATGACCAGGAGTTTGTGTTTCTTAGCCTGAATTTTCTAGGTGGTTTGCTGCAAGCTTCTCCTTGATTCCCACTGGGTGAGTCTAGGCAGGGAAGGGAAAGCTGGAGGACAGTGCCAGAGAGCCCCATAACTTCCTCTCTCTGAACCTTTGGATTTCTTATCTGTAAAATGGGCAGCTACACTGGCAAATGGCAGAATCCTTTATTTTTCCAGTTCTGAAGGTCTAGGGCATTTCACCATTGTGAGGTCAGCAAATGATAGCATGACTCAAGAGGATGCAAGTGGGATGTTTCAGAGGGCAAGTGTTTGGATTGTGTCCTTACATGAAGGGTGGTTCCATAGCAGCAGGCCACAGGGCAGCAGTTTGCTCTCCCTTGGTTTAGGAGAAGTTGAGATAATTGTTCCCATTCTTCACAGATGAGGAAACAGGCCCAGAGAGGTTACAAATGCAGCCCTGAGAGCAAGGGGGAGGGTCTTTCAGCTCCACCTTTGTTTCCACTGCTGCCCTTACCTTCTGAGAACCCAACAGCATTCTTTTGGGTTGTTGAACTGTGAAAAGAACCACAGTGGCAGTAGACTGCTGGGTAAACCTTACTCTGAGAAGTAAGGTAGAGGGTCTCTGAGTTTTCACCAAGGTTCCCTGCCAAGCAACTTTGCTTTAAAAAAAAACATCTTTTCCTTCCTAGTTTGTCAGTAGGAGGTGAGCAGATTGCTACAGCCTTCTGTCTCCTTCCAGCCAACACTGGCAGGCTGGCCCCAACTCAGGAAACACAAGGATCCAGGAAGACCAAAGCCACACGAAGAGAACAACTCCAGGAGGCTGGTCTCAACAGACACAATGCTGAGCTGCCATTGGGGTCCTGACGAGGACTCCTCCCCCCTCGAAAGACCCAAGATCCTGCATCTGGCTCTTCATAACCTGACCCTAGCCCACCTTTCCAAGCTCCCTGCAACTCCTAAGCCCACCAGGATCCCCGACTCAGCCCGTGAAGGTCCCCCAACTGGAATGTCCTTTGCCACCCCACAACCCCCTTCTTTGATTCTTAAAGTCCTTTTATAGCCAACTGAAATCTTACCTACTCTTAAGAGCCTTCCCAGCCTCCCCAACAAGAATCATTCTCTCCTTCTGCCTACTGCCATCATAGCTCTGGTATCTTCTATCTGGATAGAGTGATTTTGAGAAGACTGATGTTTACTAGCCAGCTACGAAGTGCCAAGCGCTAGGCTATGCACTTTAATATATGATCTCGTTTGATCCCCATGACAATCCTATGAGGCAGGCATCTCTCTATATCCATTAAACACATGGGGAAACCAAGGCTCAGAGAGGTGGCCATATACCTCAGTTCTTGCAGCTAGGAAGGACAGAACCAAGAATTGAACCTGGGTTCTTCTGACTATAATGGTCATGCCGTTTGTCACATATGCCACCTGCCTCCCACCTCCTTAGGAAGTTGCCATTTCCCTTGTAGAATGGAAACACTAGAGGACAGGAACTGTGGGAGCCACAGGTTCCCTGACTGGGTGTCCTGAATCCCAGGTGCCTCTCCCCGAGAATGCTGAAGTGAATCCCAGCTCACTGCTGCCAGCTACAGACATCCCACTGCTGGCCCCCTGACAGTGAGTGGCCAAGGTGTTTCAATTTGGGGAAGAGAAACCGCCTTCATCCGACAACTCCTGAGTGAGGATGAATTGACAACTGGGTGTAAGGTAAGACAAGGGAGGGAGCAAGTGGGGAGGAAGGCAAGCAGGAGCTGGGGGAGCTGAAAGGAGGAGGAGGGCTCCTGGTTGAAGCGCCTACTTGCCCTACTACCTTGGCCTGCCCTGACCAAGTTCTGGAGTTAATTCACCCGGCCTTGAATCACAGCTCTTCCTCTGGCTGCTGGGGAAGCCTGGGCAAGTCCCTGCACCTCTCTGACCTTCAGTTTCCTCTTCCATCACATGGGCATATGGCAACGATGCTGTCCACACTCAACCCTCTGAGCCATTGCCAAGAGGAATGAGGGCACGGCTGAGGGAGAGGGTGAACCCCGCTGTCGGGCACTTGTGATCACGCTATTACTTCCTTTCACTGGAGAGAGTCGGGGGGTCAGCACCTTCCCCAAAAGGACCTGAGGCAGCAGGGAGCACACAGAATCACAGTCCTGTGATAAGGATCAGGGACCATTCAATTTAGCCTTCTTGCTCCAAGAGGTGGCACAACGGGTGGTCTGCTGGCCCTCCATGCCGGACCCAGCTCTGCACCCCAGCTCAGCTTGCTACCTGTGAAGCCTTGTGCACGTCACTTTACCTTCCCTCCTCCCCTTGAACCTAGTTCATTTCTTTAATAGGAAAATAAAGCCAGGTCCTTTTCCATAGCATTTTGGGAGGATCGGAGACCCAGGAAATGCTGCTGCTGCTATTATTATTTTATTTAATTAATTTAATTTTTTTTTTTTTTTTGCATGGGCAGGCACCGGGAATCGAATCCAGGTCTCTAGCATGGCAGGTGAGAACTCTGCCTGCTGAGCCACCATGGCCTGCCCTGCTGCTGTTATTATTAAACCGTGGGGAACAGGGGCTCAGAGAGTGAAAGTAATTCACTCATGGTCACACAGCAGGTTAGCAGCAGAACCAGGTTTATGCCCGGGCCCGGGCCTGCCCTCAGATACCATGATCTTACTTCAAGGAAGGGAAGAAGGCCGAGTCCACCCTTGGAAACACAGCCGAGGAGCTAAGACCGCTGATGGGATTCTGTCTCCCTGAGCTGAAACCACTGTTGTGGTTGGACTGTGGCAAAAAGTTCAAGTCAGAGCCTGGGGTCACACATGTCCATATAAACCTGGGCCTGTCAGCTGACCTCTCTGTGCCTTGGTTTCTCTGCTCAACCAAACAGGAGTAAGAATTCCTGGCAGGGTGAAGGAATTATATAAGAGTATGGAGCAACCCTGTGAGGTGGGAACCCACTTTGCAAATAAATGCCCAGGAAGGGGAAGAACCAGGCTTTGAGCTCCATCCTATTCCCTCTGCCCCCTCCTCTTTCCCTACCTAATCTGTGCTCCTTTGTCAGGTTTCAGCTTTGCCATGGCTTCCTTTGGTAGGATTCCCTGATCTTAGGATAGGCAGGCACCTGCTATGGTCCCGGTGTTGGGGTTTGCCCCTCCACCCCAATCCCTCTGCATTGCGATGGTTTCTCCCTCTCCTTTGCCATGCAAGAACCTTTCCTATCTCCCCAGAGCCTAGCACTGTGCTTGGTGCACAGCAGGAGCTCAATAAATAATTGCTGAATGACTGAATGCATCGTGCCAGCACTGAGCTGCCGCTCGGCCTTGAG
>PVIY010031282.1:0-30082 GCA_004026745.1 Myrmecophaga tridactyla | reverse complement strand
GGGTGGGATAGGGTACAATGGGATGGGTGCACTGTGGTGGAATGTAAAGACTTGGAACTTTTCTACTTGGGGCCCAAATACCCCTCAAAGTTGACAGAGAAGGTGACAGGGACGGACTTGACATGGACAAAGTCCCCCGAGAAAGCAGGGGACAGGTGGAGATCAGCAAAAATTACATCTACCACTAAGACCCAGAATTCTCAAGCCTAACCCCAAAAGAATTGTCTCTTAGACTCATCTATCCGTAAGACACTAGATCTGGATATTAGACACCATCCTGTTCAATGTCTTTCAAATTACGTTCAAACCCCAGCCCCCGCCACTTACTGTGTTGCTTGTAGCAAATGACCAAACTTCTCTGGGCCCCCGTTTCCTTATATATATAATAGGGGTAATAACATCACCTACCCCCCAGGAGTGCGGAGAGGAGCAGAGGAAATGACCCATCTAAGGGCATTTGCTACAGGACCTGGCATGTAGTGAGCACTTGTCTTTATTAGCCGCCAGCATCATCTTCTCTCTCATCATCATCAACATCATCATCATCATCACCAAAGGTGACTTAGGTAAGGGGGAAACTCAGGGTACAACCATCAGACTCCTGCCCTGACACCTGATGAAATCCACATGGTTCCAATTTTAACTGATTATATGTCATTCCTCTTAGGGTTTTATTTGAAGAAGTGATTCCATTATACAGATGGTAAAATTGAGTCCAAGAGATGAGAGTAGACTTTTACCAAAGGCCACAGAGTGAGTTAATGAGGCATCCTGACTGCCCTAACCCTGAGTTCTCTCCTCACTGCAGGCCTCACTTAGTAAAATAAGGGTGCTGGGGTAGTTCCCCGTCCTCTGACATGCCTTTGGGCTCTATGACTTTGTGGAAGCTAGTTTATTTTGCAATCCAGTCCCTGTGGAAAGCACGTGGTTCTCTGCTACTCTTTGGATGCATCAAGTATTCTCCTCCATCCCGAGGGTTTCTACCCCAACGTCTCAGGTGGCCTTTTCCCCAGAGCAGGTCCTGGGCTGTGTTCGTAGTGGGTAATACAGAAGCAGAGAGGCCAGGCTTCCCAAGCCAGTGGGAGGAGAGGAAGGGAGCAAATACAGCCCCTTCCCTCATCTCTCTGGGGTATGGGTTTAGGGGCCAGACAGCCCTGGGTTCAGATCCTGACTTGGCCACTTACCCACTGTGGGTCCTCTCTGAGCCTCGGTTTTCTCATCATTAAAATGAGGGTAACAGCACCTGCTTCTCAGAAAAACAAAACAGAACACCTTAATACCTTTGGGTAAGGTATGAAAATAATCTGTGTGTCCACAGCAAATAAAGCTGCTGTTGCCCTATATGATATTTGCAGAGAGGACTGCTCTCATCTCAAATGAAACAAATTTAGCCTTGCATTTGCAAAACCGCTTTGAACATCTTAAAACACAATCCACATATAACCCTCCAACCCTTGGCCTCATTTTTGTTTCTCTGAACTTGAGCAGGTGAAGATTGCTGTCCTAACTTTACAAAGCAGGAAACTGAAGCTTAAAGAAATGGAATTTGCTCAGTCACGTAGCAGTTTGTTGACAAAGTCAGAACTCGAACCCAGGTCTCCTGGTTTCCTGGATCTTCTCCATTTCTGCGCACGTTCTTATACGCATTCCAGGATGCCAGCCTGCTTTTTATTCTTATCTGTGAATCTGAGCAAAGAGAAGATCTGAATGAAGACAGAAAAACTTCTGATGTCTTTGAAACTCACTAGCAATCTATCTGGATTCATCCCCAAGCTTTATCTTTGTCTACAGGAGGATATAGGTAACTGAATTTGGATAGATTTCCCATCCTGGGCTTCCTCTCCTGAGCTGCCCATGTCTCTGTCTCCCAGCCCTCCTCCCTCCATGACTCACTGGTTTCCCTGTACGCACATCACGCTGTGTTCCTCTCCCTCCTGCTACCGCCACCGGCAAGAAATCACAAAGACACACCGTCAGATATGAATGGAGTGGGGGTGGATGGGGGCTTGTGCGTGCAGGAAATGAAGGTGGGAAGGAAAAGGAGTGTTTACATGCTAACCAGCTGGCACTGATGTCAGCCACAGTTAATCAGATTGTTAAAGCGACAAGGGCAGGAACACACCCCTGTGCCAACAGCTATTCATTCGTGGGGAGGATAGATGCCCTGCCCGGCCGCCGCTCTGCAGAGACGTAACCGGACATAAAAGAACGCGCACGCCTTTCTGAACGCGACACGAACGACACAGGCGGCCCATCGTGGGGGGAGCAGCCAGCTCACAGAGGACAATTATCAGATAATTAGTCTGGTAGCGGAGGCACCGAGAGAGTCTCTTCCTGCCTGTAGGAGCTTGCCCAAGTCCGGAGCGGGCCCCCTGGGTCTCTGCAGCAGCCTCGGAGGGCATCTGCGTTATGCAGCGGTGCTTTGAGTGCTGCATGCATCGTGCTGAAACTTCTCCGTCGCGGGGGCAGGAAAACCGAAGAGACCAACCAGCAAACTTACCAACAGAGCTTCTGTTTGTTTTCCTGGTGCCCAAAGAAGCCATGGGATTTATGCGGCTGAGCTGCCTCCATGCTCTCTGCTTGGATCATGATGGAATTATGTTTTGCCACGAGAACAAGAAGTTTCGCTTCTTCACCTAGAACATCTCTCCATCCACGATACCTTAACCGAAAGCACGTTATCTAGGACTAAGGCTTACCAAGGATGAACCTTTACAAAAAGTAGTAGTATACACTGCCTACTATCTACAATCCCTCACCTAATGGATCACTTTGTCTAATATACCAAGCCTTGCTCTCGATGAGTACAGATAGATTCATAATTCTTTAACTAGATATTTATTAGGAAGTTACTATGTTTCAAGCCCATGGCCATAGAGTGGGTTCTGGAGAGACCATGATGAAACGGACAGGCAGGATCCCTGCCCTCAGGAAACTTATGTATAGTAGGGAAGAGTGAAGAAAGCAGACAATTAGGACTGTGCGAACAGTGCCATGACATGTCTGGGGTGGTGTTAGGAGAAGAGAAGTGAGATCCTAGGAGAGGTGAGAGCACATGCAAAGCATTGGAGCTATTAGAGGGAAGGGAAAGAGACTGAGATGGATGGAGTGGACAAACTGTGGAGACCTGAGATTATTTGGCTGCAGTGTGGCAGGCAGCAAGAAATGATGGGAAATTATGCTGGGACAGGTCCCCAGGGGCCTTTCAGAGAAAGATAAGGAGTTGGGACGCTACCCAGAGAGGACTATCAGCCACTGGAGGAGAGTGGTTTAGATTGATCCCTCTGGCTGCTGTGGGGGGAGTGGACTGTGGAGGCAAGAGTGAAGGCAGGGAGGCCGCTGCAGGTCAGATATGAGTGGTCAGCAGGGAGTCGTGAAGACTAGGCGAGTAGCAGAGTTTTCAAAAGAATTGCTATGGGAATAACAGAAGGTGTAAAAAAAAATGTCTTTTTGAGTTAAAACTTGCCCACTTTGCTTTTCTCTAGTGGGACCAGGGCCTTTGGAAAAATGAAAGGAGGAGCTCATGTAATTCCCTGCATGTGTTGAATAGAAGCCTGGTACATGGACTTCCCAAGGTGTCTGGCCTGCCCTGGGCGTTCCCCATGCCGTCCGTGGCTGCACAGGGTCACTCTGAATAAGCACCTTTGGCAAGTCTGCTCAAGCAATGGATGTGTGAGCCTAGTGGAAATGATTTCTCCTGGTCGGGGCCGACCCTGTATTGAAGGACCTTTCTGTCTCTCTTTCCATGGAAGGCGAACTGACCGTGGGAGGATGTGATGCGCTTTACTTGGGGCTGCATTTTCCTTTGCAGTCGCTGCTCCTGAGAGTGAGAGGAGGGCCAGCAACCCCGGGGTTTTCCTATGCCCTCCCAGTGCTCCAGTGAATCCCAGATAGTCAATCAATGGCCCCAGCCTCCTCCCCTCTTCTTCCCAGACACTCATTTCCCTGCCAATTAACTCATCTCCTAGCAGCAGAAGGAGACAATGGGATGTAAATTGAGTGAAAAGAGAGGACGTGAAACCGATTTACCAATGAGAAGGCTGAGGACGAGACCGGGGCAGCTTTCGTAATGAGGTTAGGGCATGTCGCCTTGTGTCTTTTGACAACCTGCTCACTGCCACTCACGCAGTTGCACATTCAGGATCCTAGAATTTCAGGATTGGAAAGAATAATCCCTCACGGACTTCTAAGCACTTGCTAAAACCCCATAGCACTCTTTCCCCTTCCTTCTGCCTTAACTGGATATCTGGGCATCATAGAAAATGTAAAATGTGAATGATGTATCTCCTTCGCTTTCTGCCTCCTCTCACCCCATCCTTCCCCCACTTTTCATTCTTCTGACTTCCCTCCCTTGTGGAGTCAAGAAATACTTATTGGATTTCTTCTGCACAGAAGACGCTGTCATAGGTGGCGGGGGATATAATGGTAAACAAAACAAAAGAAAGTCTATATGCTTTCACCTTTTACTTTTCACCCGGCACTTAGTTAACTTTCAGGGCGGATGATGAGCAGACGACACCCCAGCACGAAGGACGAGACCAGAGGGGGGTCCTGCGGTTTCCAGACAGCTTCTGAATGTCCCAGTCACTCTGCTCTGGGGTCATGGGAGGCGACCCTGTGTGGGTGTGACTCACCCCGTGGAGAATGACAATGAATAAGAGAACAAATCACTGAGATTAATTCGGATTGCAGTAAGCACTGTGAAGGAAATTCAACTGGGGGATGAGATAGATAAGGGAGATCTTGGAGGTGAGATGAGATCTGAATGACCAGGCAGAACTAGACAGGCAAAGATGTAAAAGAAGAGAGAACCACATGTGCACAGGTCCTGGGGTACAGAATGAATTTGGAAGGTGTTCTAGTTTGCTAGCTGCTGGAATGCAATATACCAGGAATGAAATGGTTTTTTAAAAGGGGAATTTAGTAAGTTGTTAGTTTACAGTTCTAAGGTTGAGAAAATGTCCCAATTAAAGCCAGTCTATAGAAATGTCCAATCAAAGGCATCCAAAGAAAGATACCTTGGTTCAAGAAGGCCGATGAAGTTCAGGGTTTCTCTCTCAAGTGAGAAGGCACATGGTGAACACAGTCAGCGTTCCTCTCTCAGTTGGAAGGACACATGGTGAACACGGCATCATCTGTTAGCTTTCTCTCCTGGCTTCCGGTTTCATGAAGCTCCCCGGGAGGCGTTTTTCTTCTTCATCCCCAAAGGTTGCTGGCTGGTGGCCTCTCTGCTTCATGGTGATGCAGCATCCTCTGCTCTCTCTGAATCTCCTTCATTCTCCAAAATGTTTCCTTTTTTATAGGACTCCAGAAACTTATCAAGACCCACCCGAATGGGTGGAGACATGTCATCACCTAATCCAGCATAACAACCACTCTTGATTACATCACACCTCCAGGGAGATGATCTGATTACAGTTTCAAACATACAGTATTGAACAGGGATTATTCTACCTTTATGAAATGGGATTCTGCTTAAAACATGGCTTTTCTAGGGTCCATACATGTTTTCAAACCAGCACAGAAGGTTTAAGGAGCAGGATAAAACCTGAGCATGGCCATACTATAATAGTATCAGAGAGGGAGGTCTGAGACTAGAATGCAGAAGGCTTTTTCTCGGCCATGGAAAGGATCTTGATCTTATTCTCCATGTGATGGGAAGCCACTATTGTGTTTGAAGCAAGAAGCTATGATCTTATTTATATGTCGTAAAAGACTACCACCTCTGATTGTTTTTACCCAACTCAAAATACAGAATCTAACCATTTGATCATTTCCAAGCACTCACTTGGTACAAATCCTGATTGGAGATCAGGTCTGGAGAGCAGGTGGGAAATCTGCAGTGCCTCATGGCCTACCTATATGTGAATGTTCCCATCTGTCTTGCCAAAGGTAAAAGGGGTCATTCCATTTACCTGCAAAACCAGTGCTCCCTGGACAAGCCTGGTATGTGAGGTTAAACCGGGTTCCCTGTACTTAACGTAAGTGTAGGAAACAAGACATTGAATGAGATGTTTTGAAGACTCAGGACACTCATTAGTCAGCAAGGCGGATGGGGATGTCATCACTCACGAGAACAGCCTTCATCTCTGATTTTGACCACTGGAAAACAGATGCAAAAAAGCCAGATGGGATCAGCATTATTACTGGTCAAGCTGGACTGCAGACCACAGCCGGGACTTGAGGACCAGCTGGGCTTTTCCACACGCTGTCCTCTTAAGTGACTACAACTTGGGTACCCGGGCACATGTAGGGAAGCCTGAACGAAGACAGAGAAAGTGCCACATTGCCAGCTTATTTTTTTTTAATATTTTTTTATTGTGAGATATAACATAGATACAGAAAAAAATAAAGAAAAGTAATAATTTTCAAAGTAGTTACAGAATAGATTTCAGGTTTAGTATAAGTTACCATTCCACTATTTCAGATTTTTCCTTCTAGCTGCTCCAAAACACTGGGGGCTAAAAGAAATATCAATATAGTGATTCAGCAGTCATATTTATTTGTTAAGCCCTAACTTCTCTGTTATAACTCTTCCTTCTCCTTCGATCCTTCTCTCAATCTACAGGGATCTTTCGGGAATGCCGAAAGATCTTTTCATGTTGAGAAGGGGTGTTAACGATAAAGGATAGGGGGATGTAATTAGTTAATATTCTTGGAGAGGCTGGCACCTCTGGGTTTCGGGATTTATCTAGCCTAGGAACCGTTCGGAGGTCATAGTTTCAAGAAAGTAAACTTACTGCATGAAAGTTTTATAGAGTCCCAGGTAGAGCCCTAGGTGTTCTTAAGAGTTAACAGGAGTGATGTAAGTTGGGGGTTGGCAAACCAAGGCAATTAGTAATATCTAGCCGAAGCTTGCATAGGAGTAGCCTCCAGAATAGCCTCTCAGCTCTATTTGAAATCTCTTGGATGCTGATGCCTTATTTTATTACTTCTTTCCCCCTTTTTAGTCAGGATGGCATTGTTGATCCCACAGTGCCAGGGCAAAGCTCATCCCTGGGAGTCATGTCCCACGTTTTCAGGGAGATTTTCACCCCTGAATGTCATGTCACACTTAGAGGGGAGGGTTCTGATTTTCCTTGCAGAGCTGGGCTTAGAGAGAGAGAACATTGAGGCTTTTTAGCACAGCGGCCCAGTCCTGGAAATATCGTCCAATGGATAGATACCACTGAGTCCCCAATACCTTCAATCAGATAACCCCTCCTCTCCCTGGGAGAGCATGGGACAGATGGAAAGATGGACGGACGTGTCAGTTTCGTGGCGACTCCCAGCCAGAGAAGGACAGAACGTCATGCCCTCCATGGAAATGGGAGAGCAATTCGACACTCTGAGAAAGTCTCTTCTAGTGTTTATTCACTGCCCTGCTCTGAAATTGGGGTGCCAAAACCTAAGAGGGGGCTATTATTATTTTAATTATTACTATAAAAATAGCATGCACACGGCAAAATAATCAAACCATATAAAAGGATACACGATACAAAGTGAGGCTCCCTCCCATCCCTGCTCTGCTGAAGCAACCCCTCGCTATGTTTAAGTGTACCCCTTTACACAAGAGAGCTATTATGTATATACACTTTTCTCTGGCTTGATTTTTTTCCAGTCAATACTGAGTTGTGTTAGCACATAGCTGTCATTTAAAAAAAATTTAAATGTGTTGCATATTTTTAAATAGGTAATATTCACACATACATACGTGCCCTGGATATGTGAAAATGATATATGGTGAAAAGTTTCCTTCCCACCCCTTTTCCCCATCCTCTTATTTCCAATCCCCATCTCCCCTGTAACCAGCATAATTAGCTTCTTGTGTCACCCTCAAAGTTTCTTTATGCACATATAAGCAGAAGCAAACAGGTATAGTCTTATTTTCTCGCAGTTTTTTCTACCCAAGAAGCAGTGAGCTCCGAACACTGTTCTCCATCTTGCTTTTTAACTTAACAGGAAACTTTTAACCATCTTTCCATTGGGTCCCTGGAGAGCATCATCATTCTTTCCTTACAGTGGCATGGCATTCCTGTGTGGGTATCCCATGACTGAGTTCACATTATTGATGGATACTTGATTTGCCTTTAGCATTTTGCTGCATGGCTTACCCTTGTGTGTTTATCGTTTTGCACATGTGCAAACATCTCTGCAGAACAAATTCCAAGAAGTGGACTTGCTGAGCCAAAGGGGAGATACGCTTGTAATGTTGAAATTTATTACCATGTTAATTTTCATGTTATTCACCAGTGACCACGTCTTATTCCTTTAAACACTGCATGGGTTCCACTGTGTGTTTCGACTGCCATTGAACCGTGCCCTATAGTATGGGCATAGTATGTAAGCTGTTGCCAGGGTTTTGTGTCTACAAATGATACTTTGTATTTTGTCCATTTTGTACTGTGCTAGCAGATACCGATGGCCATAAATGGGACATGACTAAGCAGCCCATTTGCCTAGAAACCTACTGCTATAGAAATGTGGCCTGTTTTTTTTGGCTCTTGGGCTTTTATATCCCCACTCTCTTCTTGTCCTCACTGGCCACAGATTGCTGACCTGGTCTGTTGCATAACTCTGTCTGATGCTGGGTGACCCTGAAAAAAAAGCATCCTAATACACGGGGCTCTCTGGCTGGTCTTGAGTAAAAATGTGATGAGGCAGGTGACAAGTTGGTAATTATTGTGGGCACAGTTTCAGGTAGGAAGCAGTGACTCAAGAAAAGGCAGAATGCACCTTGTTAGCACCTGGGGAGCTTTCTAGAAACACACATACTTGAGTCTGACTGCCCTAGATTCCCATATAGACAGTCTAGTTTAAAGGGTCACCAGAAGTGAAGACTTGACGAAGCTGGGGGGCAACAGCGCTCTCATATAGAGTTGATGGGAGGGCAGCTAGGTTTGCTTTATGGTGGAGGGTGATGTTTCGGTGTCAACCGATATTTTTAAATGTTTTTTTTTATTGTATAATATGACATATATAGAAAGCAAAGAAAGAAAAAAGCAATGATTTTCAAAGCACGCTTCAACATGTAGTTACAGAGCTTCTAGATCCCAGAATTTGTCATGGGCTACCATTTCGTCATCATCTCAGATTTTTCCTTTTAGTTGCTCCAAAACACTGGAGGCTAGAAGGATTATTAGTATAGCAATTTGGTAGCCATCCTCATTTGTTAAATCCTATTTTCTCTGTTATATCTCCTCCTTCTCCTTGAATCCTTCTCCCAATCTATAGGAATCTTTAGGCAATGCCTGCTCTGACTTTTTCACGTTGAGAAGGGGTGTCCACACTGAAGAATAGGGGGATGTGATTAATTAATAATCCCGGAGCAGCTGAATTTCAGGACTTATCTGATGTAGGAACCCTCCAGGAATTATATGCTCCAGGAAGGCAAACGTAATGCATGAAACTTTTATAGAGTCTCAGTTCAAATCCTTGGTGTTCTTAAGAGTCAACAAATAATGTTGATTGGGGTTTAGCAAACCATGGCCATTAGACTATCTTACTGAAGCTTGCATTAAGAGCAGCCTCCAGGATAGCCTCCGGACTCCATTTGATCTCTCTCGGCCACGGATGCCTTATTTTATTACACTTCTTTTCCTCCTTTTCGTCTGGAAGGCGTTGTCAATCCCACGATGCCAGGGCCAAACCTATCCCCAGGAGTCACGCCTGATGTTGTCAGGGACCTTTGTCCCTGCATGGCTTGTACACATAGGAGAGCGGGCAGTGCTCCTTCCTCCAGCTCTGGGCCAGAGAGAAAGGCCACATCTGAGCAACAAAGAGGCATCCTGAAAGAACTCTGAGACCTCATTATAAGTAGTCTTAGCTTTTCCTCTACAGAAATAAGTTTCATAAGAGCAAGCCTCAAAATCCAGGGCTCAGGCTGTTTTCTTGGGAGTCCCCAATGGTTGAGAGGGTACCTGGGGTTTCCAAGATGGGAGAGTTTAATAGTTCTTCATATATATCTATATGTGTATGTATATATATATATATTTTCCCCTTCTGATCCTCAAGGAATTCTACCAATACTTTTTAATTATTAGCCCACCATAGTCTGAACTGTATCCTGGTATGATATTAAGCTATAAGAATTACAAAGCCTTGTTTCCATTCTGGACTCTAGGAGTTTGGGTTGTCTAAATGAGCTATCCAGAGAGGATGATTTAGATGATGTGTTACAGTAAATTTAGCCTTGAGCCTTAATAAACCTCTCTGCTTTTGGTCTCATACAGCGACTAAAAGTCTAGAGGTCTACGATACCCTGTCATCTTTTACCCTGCATTCTAATTTACCTTAGACCCAGCCAGATCGGCTTTGTATTAACTCTAATTGAGGCCCAATCTCTCTTTCTATTACTTTAACTTTTATTATATATAGCTATGAAAACTTTTATTAGATATAGCTATGCTAACTTTCAGGTCGGCAGCACTCCATTTCGGGGACCTGGGTGTCACAGAGCTATTCAAAGTTCCAGGGAAATACCAGCTAATACACACGTAGCTCAGTGTGTCAGAACCCAGAAATATATCCACAACTTCAGACCAAATGTGGCAGCTATAAGGGCCCACAATCTAGGCTCCCATTTTCTCGTAAGTGTTTTCTGAGAGAGACCTATCATTTTGTTCTTTTGTTTCTGGCTTATTTTGCACAACACCTTGTCCCCAAGGTTGATTCAGTTTGCTGTGTGCCCTTCAACAGCCCTCGTTTTTGTAGCTGCCCCAAATTCCATCACATGAATGTATCACCCTTCATCTTTTGCTTCTCCGTCGTGTCTCCTTCAACTCCTTGCATCTATTGGGCATCAGGGATAATGTTCAAAATGCACAAGCCATGTCTTACAGTGTCTTCATCGGTTATACAATCAGCACCACACTCAGTTTTAGACAATTTTCATTGGTCCATAATGACAACCAGAAAACAAGTCTCACCTACTATCAAATCAAAACTACCCCTTGGGCAGGCCACGGTGGCTCAGCCGGCAGAGTTCTCGCCTGCCATGCTGGAGACCCGGGTTCGATTCCCGGTGCCTGCCCATGCACACAAAAAATAAAACTACCCCTTATCATCTGTACCCCCTCTCCAGTTAGTTGCCCCTGGTAGTGCTGTGGCATGTTGTTGTTTTCCTGGTAACTATTGACCATAGCATGCGTTTTTAGTTTTCCCCCATACCCCCTACTATTGACTTTTTGTCCACTGTTGACAAAGAAATAGTTCATGCGAGAACTTATTTAGAATTGTAAATTTAATCAGTGGGATACATGGCCCTATACATCCCCTTTCAGCCATACTCATCTTCAATTCAGCAAGGTTACTTATAAACCCATTAATAAATTACCATCACTTCTATCCATTTCCTTGTATTTAGATTCAACCTATTTGGGTAGCCTTTCCTCTGCCTCCAGTTTTTATGTACCTCTAGGTCTGCTATATCCTACAGTGTAACCTCTGATATTACCTTCCCCAGAATCATAATAGCGAACTCATACAGTATTTGTCCTTCTGTGACTAACTTATTTCACTCAGCATTATCTCCTCAAGGTTCATCTACGTTGTCATATATTTTGGGACCTCATTTCTATATAGGATATAACATTCTATCCTATGTATATACCACATTTTGTTTATCCACTCGTCTGTTGATGACACTTGGATTGTTCCCACCTTTTGCAATTGCAAACGTGCTGCTATGAACATCAGTGTGCAAATGTCACTGCCCTCAGCTCTTCCGGGAATATACCAAGTATTGGTACTGCTGGGACATACAGCAAGTCAATATTTAGTTTTCTGAGGAATCCCCAAACTGTCTTCCACACAGCAACCACACCATTTTCTATCCCCACCAACAGTGAATAAATGTTCCCATTTCTCCACATCCTCTCCAATATTTGTAGTTGTCTGTTTGTTTAATAGCAGCCGTTCTTACAGGTATGAGGGGATATCTCATTGTCATTTTAATTTACATTTCCCTATAGTTAATGAAAATGAACATCTCTTCATTGCTTTTTAGCCATCTGTATTTGCTCTTCAGAAAAGTATCTACTCATATCTTCTGCCCGTTTTATAATTGGGTTGTTTGTTCTTTGGTTATTGAGCTATTCAGTTTCTTTATGTACACAGCATATCAAGCCTTTATCCAATATGTGGTTTCCAAATACTTTTTCCTATTGAGTTGGCTGCCTCTTCACCTTTTTAACAAAGTCCTTTGAGGCACAGAAACTCTTGATCTTAAGGAGTTCCCATTTGTCTATTTTTTTCTTTCACTGCTTATGCTTTAGGTGTAAAGTTTAAGAAACTACTTCTTGTTTCTAGATCTTGAAGATGTTTCCCTGCATTTTCTTCTAGAAGTTTTATGATACTGGCTCTTACATTTAGGTCTTTAATGCATTTCGAATTAATTTTTGTATAGGGTGTAAGGTAGGGGTTCCTCTTTCATTCGTTTGGCTATTGAGATCCAGTTCTCCCATGCCCATTTATTGAAAAGACTATTCTGTCCCAGTTCAATGGATTGGCGGGCCTTATCAAAGAGCAATTGTCCATGAATTTGGTGGTCTATCTCTGTACTCTCAACTCTATTTCATTGGTTGATACTTCTATCTTTGTGCCAGTACCATGCTATTTTGAGCACTGTGGCTTTATAGTAAGATTTAAAGTCAGAAAGTATTAGTCCTCCCATTTCGCTCTTCTTTTTTAGGATATCTTTAGCTATTTGGTGTCTCTTTCCCTTCCAAATAAATTTGATAACCAGCTTTTCCAAGTATACAAAGTAGGTTGTTGGGATTTTGATTGGTATTGCATTGAATCTGTAGATCAGTTTGGGTACAATTGACATCTTAACGACACTCCACCTTCCTATCCATGAGCATGGAATGTCCTTCCATTTATTTAGGTGATTTTTAAAATTTCTTTTAGCACTTTTCTGTGTACAAGTCCTTGACATCCCTGGTTAGGCTTATTCCTAGATACCTACTTCTTTCGGTTGCTATTTTGAATGAAATTTTTTCCTTAATTGTTTCCTCAGATAGGTCACTGCCTGTGTACAGAAACATTACTGATTTTTGTACATCAATCTTATATCCTGCCACTTTGCTGAATTTGTTCATTTAGCTCAAGTAACTTTGGCGTAAATTTCTCAGGGTTTTCTGAGTCATATCATTTGCAAATAATGAAAGTTTTACTTCTTTCTTTCCTGTTTGGACTCCTTTTATTTCTTTCTCCTGTTTAATTGCTCCAGCTAGGACTTCTAATACAATGTTGAATAATAATGATGACCAGTGGGCATCCTTGTCTCATTCCTGATCTTAGAGGGGATGCTTTCAGTCTCTCACCATTAAGTATGATGCTGGCTATGGTTTTTTCATATATGCACTGTATGACATTGAGAAAGTTTCCTTCAATTCCTACATTTTGAAGTGTTTTTATCAGGAAAGGATGCTGGATTTTGTCGAATGCTTTCTCAGCATCAATCAATATGATCTGTGATTCTTCTCTTTCTATTTGTTAATGTGCTGTATCACATTACTTGATTTACTTGTAATGAGCCATCCTTCCATTCATGGTATAAACCCAACTTGGTCTTGATGTCTAATCCTTTTAATGTATTGCTGGATTCAATTTGCTAGTATTTTAAGAATGTTTGCATCTGTGTTCATCAGGAAGATTGGTCTGTAGTTTTCCTTTCTTATAGCATCTTTACCTGGTTTTGGTATTAGAGTGATGTCAGCTTCATAAAATGAGTTAGTGTTCCTTTTTCCTCAATTTTTGGAAGAGTTTGAGCAAGACTGATGTTAGTTCTTTTTGAAATGTTTGATAAAATTCACCTGTGAAGCCGTATGGTCCTGGGCTTTCCTTTGTGGGAAGATTTTTTTTTTTTTTACATGGGCAGGCACTGGGAATCGAACCCGGGTCCTCTGGCATGGCAGGCGAGCGTTCTTGCCTACTGAGCCACCGTGGCCTGCCCTGTGGGAAGATTTTTGATAACTGATTGAATCTCTACTTGTAAATGGGTTTGCTGAGGTCTTCTATTTCTTCTGAGTCAGTAGCAGTAATTCATATGTGTATAGGAATCTGTCCATTTCATCTGAGTTGTCTAGTTTGCTGGCATATAGTTGTTCATAATATTCTGTTATGATTTTTCAAATTTCTTCATGATCTGTGGTAATGATGCACCTCTCATTTCTGGTTTTGTTTATTTGCATCCTCTCTCTTTTTTTCATTGTTAGTCTAGCTATGGGGTCCGTCAATTTTATTGATCTTCTCAAAAAATCAAATTTTGGTTTTGTTGATTCTATTGCTTTATTGTTCTCCAGTTTATTTATTTCTGCTTTAATCTATGTTATTTCTCTTCTTTTATTTGCTTTGGGTTAGTTTGCTATTCTTTCTCTAAAATCTCTAGGTAAGCAGTTAAGTCCTCAAGTTTTAGTTTTGCTTGTTCTTGTTTTTTGTTTTTCTTTTTTCGCATGGGCAAGCACCGGGAATCGAACCTGGGTCTCTGGCATAGTAGACAAGAACTCTGCCTGCTGAGCCACCATGGCCTGCCCTCATGTTTTTTAATATAGGCGTTTAGAGCCACAAATTTCCCTCTCAGCACAGCCTTCACCACATCCCATAAGTTTTGATATGTTGTATTCTCATTATCACTCATTTCTGGATATTTACTGATTTCTCTAGCAATTTCTTCCTTGACTTACTGATTATTTAAGAATGTGTTCTTAAATTTCCATATATTTGTGAACGCTCTGGTTCTTTGGTGATTATTACTTTCAAGCTTCATTATATTGTGATCAGAGAAAGTGCTTTGGATAATTTCAATCTTATTAAATTTATAAAGACTCCGTTTTTGTCCCAGTATATGATGTATCCCGGAGAACATTCCATGCGCATGAAGGAAGAATGTGTATCCTGGTGTTTGGGGGTGTAATGATTTATATATGTCTATTAGGTCTAATTCATTGATTCCATTGTTTAGGTGTCTATTTCCTTGTTGATCACCTGTTTGGTTATTCTATCTATAGTGGAGAGTGGTGTATTAAAGTCTCCCACTATTACTGTTGAAACATTTTTCGTTCCCTTCAGTTTTGCCTTCAGTTTTGCCAGTGTTTGCCTCGTGTACTTGGAGCACCCCGATTGGGAGCATGGACATTTATGATTGTGATTTCCTCTTCACGAACTGTTCCTTTTCTTAATATGTACTGTCCTTCTTTGTCTCTCACGACGTTTTTTACATTTAAAGTCTATTCTATCTGATATTAGCATAGCTACTCCTGCTTTCTTTCAGTTATAGCTTACATAGCTCTTTTCCCATCCTTTCACTTTCAAACTAATTGTGCCCTTGAGACTAAGATATGTCTCTTGTAAACAGCATATAGATGGATTATGTTTTTAATCCATTCTGCCAGGCTGTATCTCTTAATTGGTGAGTTTAGTCTGTTAACATACAAAGTAATTACTATAAAAGCAGTTCTTGAGTCTACCATTTTATCCTTTAGTTTCTATTTGTCAGATCTACATGTTCTTTTCTGTCTCCCTCTTTCTATCCTTTAAATAACTGTTACTTCAATTCTGTGCTCTCCTCTAGACCTCCCTCTCCTGTCTTTTTTTTTCTGGAGGATAGGACTCCCTTTAGTATTTCTGGTAGGGCAAGTCTCTGGTGGACTAGTTCTCTCAATCTTTGTCTTTGAAGATTTTAATCTCTCCCTATATTTTGAAGGGTAACTTGTCTGGACAAAGAATTCTCGGCTGAACACCTTTCTCGTTCAGGATCCTAAATATATCATACCACTGCCTTCCTGCGTAGGTGACCCCAGAAAAGCCATGTTTTAATCCTGATCCAATCTTGTGGGGCCAGACCTCTTTGTTTACAGTCGGAAACTTTGGATTACTTCCATGGAGATGTGATGCACCTAATGTGGATATGGCCTTTTGATTAGATGGAGATGTGACTCCACCCACTCAAAGTCGATCTTGATTAGTTTATTAGAGTCCTTCAAAAGGGGAAATGATTTGGAGAAACCCATGCAGACGCTTGGAGAACAGTTAGAGCTGACAGAGACACAGATATTCGGAGATGCGTGGAGAGCCGACAGAGAGAGCAGATGCCTAGATATGGGCAGAGCTCAGCAGATGTCTCCATGCCTTCCCATGAGATGCTAAGCAAGCCAGAACCTAGAGAGAGCCAAGGGAAGCCAAGAGATGAAACCCAGCTCTGGAGAAGCCATGTGAGGAACCCCCATAGGAAACGGAGGCTGAAAGCAACAGAACCCAGGAACAGGGACCAGCAGATGCCACCACATACCTCCCCAAATGTCAGAGGTGTTCTGGATGGCATCAGCCTTTCTTGAGTGAAGGTAGCCTCTTGTTGGTGCCTTAATTTGGACATTTTCATGGCCTTAGAACTGTAACTGTTACTTATTGTAACTTAATAATTTCCCTTTTTAAAAGCCATTCCATTTCTTGTATATTGCATTCCAGCAGCTTTAGCAAACCAAAACAGATGTTAAGTAAATGTTTGGTGGTGGAATAATAAGGTAATGGAATACTAAACAGCTGTGAAAAGTGAATCCATCACAGCCAACTTATCAGCATGGACAAATCCCACAAAGTGTTGTGCAAGAAAAAAAAAGCAAATTGTCAGAGGATTCACACGGGATGAGAACACTTCTGTAAGATTTAAAATGTGCCACACATTGCTGTATATTGTTCAGGGATATAGGCATGTGCAATAAGTAAATGCACAAGGACACTAAACCCCAAATTCAGGACAGTAGGTAATTCCAGAAGGTGGGGAGAAAGAAGGAAGAGAATATGGACAATACCTGCAGGGGCTCCAATCGCATCGATTATATTCCATTTCTTAGGCTGAAGACATGGGTATTTGTTGTCTTAGTCTATAACTCTTTTTGAATGACTAAAATATGTCAAAATAAATTTCTTAGTAAGTGAAAGAATGATATATACCACGTGATGTCTTTGTGAATGTTCATATATACAGAAAATAACCATAGCACTCATGATGGCTGATGGGATGCTGGTGTATATCTTACAGGCATTATTTCATTTTACTGTCTAAAAGCCCTAAGAGAAAAGGCTGGTATAACCCCACCTTACAGATGGGAATAGTGAGGCTTAGAGCAGGGAAGCATCTGTCGAGGATCTTATCAGAAGCGAACACAAGCAATTCTCATTTCCAACTGCATGCTCTGCTCTTATTTGAAGATTAAACAATATCCTGTTAACAGTGATTCCCTTTAGAGGGCAGGATTGATGAGCACGGCAGGGAGGATGGGGGGAGTGCTCATACCTGTTCTAGTTTGCTAGCTGCTGGAATGTGATATACCAGAAACAGAATAACTTTCAAAAGGGGGAATTTATTAACTTGCAAGTTTATAGTTCTAAGGCTGTGCAAATGTCCAAATTAAAGCAAGTCTATAAAAATGTCCAAATTAAGGCACCCACAAGAGGTTACCTTCACTCAAGAAAGGCCAATGAAGTTCAGGGTTTCTCTCTCAACTGGAAAGGCACATGGTGAACATGGTGACATCGGCTAGCTTTCTCTCCAGGCTTCTTGTTTCATGAAGCTCCCCTGGGGTGTATTCCTTTTTCATCTCCAAAGGTCTCTTGCTGCCTGGTCTTTTGTGGCTCTGAAGTTTTTTCCAAAATGTTACCTCTTTTAAGGGATTCCAGTAAACTAATCAAGACCCACCTGGAATGGGTAGAGTCACATCTCCCTCTAATCGAAGGCTAATACCCACCATTGGGTGTGTCATAGCTATGGGAAGATAATCTAATCAAGTTTCCAATCTACAGTGCTAGTGAACAGAGATTAAAAGAAACAGCTGCCTCCACAAGATGGATCAGGATTAAAACATGGCTTTTAGAGGGCACATAATCCTTTCAAACCCACCCAATAGCTTTTGAGTATTCTCACATTTTTCGCATAAGCCATCTTATAGGAAAAAAATATATATGATATTTGAGGATGTGGGAAAGAGCACAGGAAACAGTATCAGAACATACCCAACTCCATCCCAATTTGCTCTGTGTTCTTGGACAAAACCATCTCCTTTCTCTGAGGCTCAATGTGTTTTTTTTCATCTATAAAATGGGAAGAACAAAATGCCAACCTCATGGTGGTGTTGCGAGGCACTCTTGAGGTCAAGGCTGGGAAAGCACTTGATAGAGTATGAATCACCACCTCCCTATCAGTCCTATAGGCGTGGGCATTCTGGCAGAGGGCGACAGCTGAGTCAGCAGGTTAGAGCCCCATTGCCCCAGGCCCACCCCCACCCTTCTCTTTCTGACCTTTGCCCTAGAAAGTGTTCTCCAAGTTCAGATGGAACAGCACCAGGCATCTGCAGGTCATCATTTCCATCCGTGAGCTGGGTCCTCTCTGGCTGGAAGGAATGGGTCGTATTCATCAGCTCCAGTCGTTCTTTATCCTAGTAGACCTCAGGGCTTGGTGACCGGTACCTGGTGGGTGCTCCCCGAAGGAATGAATGAGTGAATGAATGAAGTGATCATCACATGTGAAAGGTGGAAGGAAACTCAGACATCACTCAAGCCAACTTCCTTGTCTACAAAATGGAGATTGATGCTCAAGATTTTTCTCCAACCCTAAAAATTCAATGACTGAAGCAAAACAGAGCTGATCAGAGCTCCAGGAATGAAAAGGAGACGGTTCACTTAGCTCTGGAGGGCAGCACCATCTTGTTCTTTGTTTTGTTCGCTGGGGTTAACTCGGTGGCTCTCAACGGGGGGATGATTTTTGGCCCGCAGGGAACATGTGGCCATGTCTGGAGACATGCCCGATTGTCACAGCTGGGGGAGGGGGAGTGCTACTAGCATCTGGTGAGTTCAGGCGAGGGGTGCTGTTCCACACCTTACCAGGCACAGAACAGTCCCCCCACACCCTCTGGGGTGGTTAGATTCAGTTGTCAACTTGGCCAGGTGAAGGCACCTAGTTCTGTTGCTGTGGACATGAGCCAATGGTACGGGAACCTCATCTGTTGCTCATTACATCTGCAGTCGGCTAGGAGGCGTGCCTGCTGCAATGAGTGACGTTTGATTTAAGTGGCTGGTGCTTAAATGAGAGATTGCAACGTAGCACAGCTAAGCAGCTCGGCATTCCTCATCTCAGCACTCACAGCTCAGCCCAGGCCTTTGGAGATGCAGAAAGGAATCACCCCGGGGAAAGTTGTTGGAACCCAGAGGCCTGGAGAGAAGCCCACCAGAGACCATCCTGTGCCTTCCCACGTAAGAAAGAACCTCAGTGGAAAGTTAGCTGCCTTTCCTCTGAAGAACTTACAAAATAAATCCCCTTTTATTAAAAGCCAATCCGTCTCTGGTGTGTTGCATTCCGGCAGCTAGCAAACTAGAACACCCCCCAAAAGAATTATCCAGCCTAGTGCAGAAGTCATAGGAGAATTAACTGACATTCTCCAGGTGGCCCCCAAAATACTAAATCCTTCTGGTTTTATTTCTGGTGTGGTTTGATTTGTTTGGGGCATAGTTTCTCAAGCCTCCAATGGCCTCATTTGGTTACTGCTACATACCCGCTGTGTGATCCTGGGTAGCCCATTTCACCTCTCTAGACCTAAAGTTCTCTATCCGGCCAGTCTGTAACCAAGATCTCGAAGACCCCTTTGATCTTTAAGATGTGATCTTTGCTTTTTTGGTTTTGTCTCTATTGGAGCCAAATAAATTAACCAGGGCAAGTTGGACAAGTCTACACTGTGGATTCTCAGAAAGAAACCACTGTACGATGTGATAATGATGAGTAGAATAGAGGCTAATATTTTTATAGTGCCTTTCCCAAAAATATCTGAACTGATCCACCTGCCAAGCCAGCCTCCTAAAGGTACCCACTGTGTGAACGGAATTCTCATTGTTCCTACCAGGAAACCACTCCAATGAGTTAGCCTCTCGACTGCTAAATGCTAAAGCCAGTATTTAACCCCAGCTCTTTTTTGTAAACATTTTTCATTTAATAAAGTATTAAATGGTTATTATACACATTTTGGAAAATACCAAAAGCTAGAAGGAAGGAAATACATCATCAGCAGTACCACCACCCAGAGGCAACTAGGACTGCCATTTTGGTGTCATTCCTTCAAGTAAAAAAATGACTTTCTGTATTACAATCTGTTGTTTTGTGTTTTTTGTGTTTTTTTTTTTTTGCTTTTTCTATTCGTTTTCATGAACACTGTAGAATTTTATGTGTTGTCTCTTTGCTGAACATGACAGCAGCAGCGTCTCCCAGCCCTTGTTCCTCCATTCACATCCCTCTGAGCCTGCGTGACAATATGCTGTTGCTTGGAATTCTGTGCCTATCCTAGCCATTCCCCTGTGGCTGGGCATTTGAGGTACAAGCCATCAGCTTTAGAATTGTGCTTTTTCCTCTTTAATGTGATGATTTCCAGTCTAATCTCTCATCTCCCCTTCAAAGCTAGAAAAAGAGAGAGCAAGAGAGATCCTCTCCTTCCCCAATCTGGTTGGCCGAATGAATGAATGCTCAATTGCCTTCTATGTTACTCGGCTCTCCCTAGAGAGAATAGCAGCATCAGTACATGTTTAATTAAACCTGCTTCTCTTCTGTTTGGTGTCCGTACTTGGCTATTGGTGGGCGTCTGTCTCCTGTCTGAGAGCAGAAGCCGTATCTTAGAGCATTGATCCCATCCTGCTTATGTCACCCAGAGGAGACAGAGGCACTCAACCCTTTCATTCATTGATTGATTGACTGACAGCATCTGAGTGGGGCACTGAATACACATGATAAAGGAAGGAAGTATCAGCCAAATGTAACTGCTATCGTTGAAAGTGTGGAGTGCTCTGAGAAAGATGACTTCATTTAATTCAGTGGTCACTGGGGCCCTGGGAAAAGCCAATAAGTTACTAAGTTGCTGATGTCTTAGTTTCCTAGGCTGCCTTAACAAAGTACTGCACACTAGGTGGCTTTAAACAACACACATGGATTGTCTCACAGCTATAGATATGAGAAGTCTATAGCTGAAATCAAAGTCTCAGAAGGGCCATGCTCCATCTGAAGTCTGTAGGGAAGGATGTGGTCCTGCCTCTCTCCTGGCTTCTGGAAGTGGCTGGCAATCCTTGGCTTGTGGCAGCATCAGTCTGATCTCTACCTTCATCCCTATTCCAGTATGATTTCATTTTAACTTGCCTAAGTCTATCTATCATGACACCATTTCCAAAAACATTTACATTCTGAGGTACTGGTTTAGGACATCCTCATATCTTTTGCGGGGAACACAATTCAACCGATAACACTAGATCTCTGAGACCCTGAAATCCAATTTGACCAACTCCCAGTGGGACTTGGTTTTGAGTAGCGCATCTGTCCTAAATGTGGCCTTAAGTCTGGAGCCAGCGAGGTCTCAGTGTCTGCACGTGTGCTCTTTTGGGGACAGGAAGGTGATTTTGCATGGTGGAGACTTTAAGCTCCCCAGCAGCCAGGTTTTTCAAGGGAGAACCTTCACTCTTAGCCCAGCTGGATTTACTTCCCAAAATGTTTCATAGCTACTGGAGCTGAGCTCCCAGAAGTGCAGGAGTTGCAGTGATGGGGTAGGCGTGGGGGGTGGAAGGGTGCTACATTACAGAATCTTTCTCTTGGGTTTCCTTCTGCTCACGTTTGCTGTATTTGGGTCTGGAGGGCAATGTGGTCACAGACCTTGGGAAGAGGCACAGCCTGCTGCATATATACCCTGTTTCCTGACACCTGCACCTGTGGGCATCTGGAAGGCAAAATTAACAAGGGACATGTAGGAAGTCAACCCATATCACAGGTTCCTCAGCATCTTTGAGAACCCGGATAATGAGATTCCCTGGGTAGCTTTCAAATCTGCAGCTTTCCAAGCCCCATCCCCAGAGATTCAGATTCCGGAGGGCTGGAAGGGGGACCAATAATTTGTATTTTAACAAGGTATACAGCATGTTTTGTTATTAAGGAGGTTTAAAAAACACTCAAGTCCACCCAGCTGAGACCCACAAATTGAGAGTTTAGAGAAAAGGGGGTGGGACGAGGGAATCTTCAATCTGAGGAAGAGAGTGCCAAATGATAATGAGATCTACCATTTTTAAGGGAGCTAACAGCAGGGGCTTTGAGATCAGAAAAAGGTAGGCTTAAGACCCAGTTTTCCTGTGTGACCTTGGAAGGTTAGTTAATATCCCCAAGTCTCGGTTTCCTTATCTCTAAGATCGGAATCAAAATTCCAGCCTAATTGAACTAAAGTTGAGAGCATGGGATATCAGGGTGGGGCATATTGAAAAGGGTCCTGGACTGTAAGCTCTTACAGCAGGCACACAGATTCAAGAAATGTATCTGTTAATTATAAATTATAACATGGTTTTCCAGAAACTTCGGGTATTTATATGACACCTGAGGCTCACAGTCAGAGCTGTGAAGCTATTAAAATCAGTAGTACCCCATACAGGAACTGTTTAAAAAGTTGGAAAAGTGATCAGACATTGAGTAGAGACATGAATGAAGCTGATCTGGATAGGAGTAAGGTGTATCAGAAAACTGGGTAAAGGATGATATCATCCATGTTTTAAAACTTCAACTTCTGTGTGAGACTAAAGGGAGACATGTTTATTTGGTGCAAAGTTTATATTTTGGCTAGTGCATTTCCTAATTTAACTTGCATGGTCTGTTTAATTGAACACCATAAATACTTGGAATCTTGACTAGGGTATGAGATTTTGTTGGTTTGTCCAGGTTAGTGTGATGCCCCAATAAATCCCAGAGTGATTTGGACAGTGAACAAAGAAGTATTTGCAAAGTCCCTTTGGGGGATGGGGGAAATATTCACCTTCCCCATTTTAGAGAATTTCTGATATTCTCGCAAGCAGTGGGGACAACCAAATCAACAGGCCAAGCCTTCAGTCTTGGGGTTCGCCCCTATGAAACTTATCCCTGCGAAGGACAGGATAAGGCTACTAAAAATTAGACCTAAAAGTCACCCCCAGAGAACCTCTTTTGTTGCTCAGAGGTAACCTCTCTCTCTCTCTAAGCTGACATGGCAAGTGAACTCACTGCCTTCCCACCACCACCACCACGTGGGACATGACTCCCAGGGGTGTAAATCTCCTTGGCAACATGGGACAGAAATCCTGGGATGAGCCAGGATCTGCCATCAAGGGATTGAGAAAACCTTCTCGACCAAAAAGGGGAAGAGAGAAATGAGACAAAATAAGGTATCAGTGGCTGAGAGATTTCAAACAGCGAGAGGTTATCCTGGAGGTTATTCTTATGTATTATATAGATATCCCTTTTTAGTTTATGGTATATTAGAGTGTCTGGAGGGAAGTACCTGAAACTGTAGAGCTGTGTTCCAGTAGCCTTGATTCTCGAAGGTGATTGTATAGTGATATAGCTTTCACAGTGTGACTGTGTGATTGTGAAAAACTTGTGTCTGATGCTCCTTTTATCTAGGGTATGGACAGATTGATAAAAAAATATGGATAAAAAAACAAATAATAGGGGAGAACAAAGGTTAAAATAAATTGAGTAGATTGAAATACTAGTGGTCAATGAGAGGGAGGATAAGGGGTATGGTATATATGAGTTTTTTCTTTTTTCTTTTTATTTCTTTTCTCTGGAGTGATGCAAATGTCCAAAAATATGATCATGGTGATGAATACACAACTATGTGATGATATTGTGAGCCACTGATTGTGCACCAGGTATAGAATGTTTGTATATTAAGATTTTACAATAAAAATATTGAAAAAAAGATTTCTACCTAATAAGGTTGAGTAAGAATTAAATGAAGTGACGGTGCGTTTGTAGCACTCAATAAAGCAATCAAAACTACAGTGTTACAAATAGCGCTACTATTATAGGCAAGGTGTTCTAACATGCTTTGGGTCATTTTTTATTCTGTGTGTCACCCTCCTTGTGTGAAGATGACACAACTTGTTTTCCAAGTCATTCTCTCTCTCTCTCATCACTCCCTGTGTTAACCAAGGGGACATGTCTGTGAATGGGGCTGACTGGGATTAATGTAGCCAGACGATCCTACAGAACTCACGGGGCAAAGCCTGCATCAACGCTGTCACT
This sequence comes from Myrmecophaga tridactyla, assembly GCA_004026745.1. Classification (NCBI taxonomy): domain Eukaryota; kingdom Metazoa; phylum Chordata; class Mammalia; order Pilosa; family Myrmecophagidae; genus Myrmecophaga; species Myrmecophaga tridactyla. Next base: position 6,036 of record PVIY010031282.1, on the reverse strand, counting down.
CGGCCCTTAAAAAATCAGCTCTACGTGGAACTGTCAACTATGTGATCTTTTCAAAAGCCGACAATGTCAGTGTTGGAAAACCCTTAGGCCTCATCTAGTCTGGCAGCCCATCTGGCAGATGGGGGGAGAAGATTGAGAGAAGAGGGAATTCATGCAAACCTAAGCCAAAACCACTGTCCAGGCCCCCCAGCTCCTGGGCCAAGGTCTTTGCATCAAACCATGGGTGAATCTCTGAAGCCAGGTGTCCTGACCCCTTCCCCTTATTCTTTCTGTCCCGTCACCCTCTGCTCTCTCTAAAAAGACAGTCAGGAGGCATGAAGGTAGTTTGATGGTAGAATTCTTGCCTGCCATGTGGGAGACCTGGGTTCGATTCCCAGTCCATGGACTCCCCCCACCCCCCAAAAAAATTCAACAAATGGTGCTGTAATAACGGGATACTCATATGGAAAAAGAATGAAATGTGACCCCCACCATACAGCATACAAAAAAAAAAAGACAGTCAACATCCATCATCTGACAAAAGCAACACTGAGCATAAAAGCCACAGCTTTTAAGCAGATAGATCCACATTAGCCCTAATCCTTTGAGATGGATAGGTGTATCTCTTTCCTACAAAGGAAGACTGCAGAGCTTCAGACAGGCTCACTGACTTGTCCAGGCTCATATAACTAGGAATTTGTAAAAAGGCAGGATTTGAACCCAGGTCTAATCCAAAGCCTCAATGCTTCCCCACCTTGGACGGGAGACAGGCTTGGCCCCTAAATGACGTTGACTTGGACCATCCACGTACCCCTGGGCCTTCTGGGTCTCCTCTCCTTCCCAGTGCCCAGCCAGCTCCGGCGCTGCCATCACCCTGGAATGCACACAGGCTAGTAATCAATGTTATACAACAGGAACATTTGTTGATGCCACTTGCAAACTGTTGCAGTCTATATAGATTAAGCCACCGCTGCCGACTCCATGAAAGTAAATGAGCCTTTCCAACGGCTGCTGAAATAAATTTAAATGACAGCACTTGAAAGGCTGAGACTGTGGCTGAGTGAGTGTCTCTCTGCAGAAAATCGACAAGGATAGCTATCAATCCAAGGGCCTTTTTCCCCATGAGGTAATTCTTCTCTGTCTGGAGATCAACCCATCAGCTTCCGGACCCCAGCAACTTCCTGCTGAAGGGCTCTGATTACAATGACAATAGTAAAAACAGAGGCAGCAGCTGGCACTTACTAAGCACTTACTATGTGTGAGGCACTAGATACCTTGATTTAATTGAACAATAACAACCAGAAGAAATAACAAATAACAGTCCCATTTTACAGCTAAGGGAACCGAGGTTCAGAGGGGTGAAGCCATTTGTCAACTCGCAGTTGGCACAACTGGTTCTTCACAATTCTGCCAGACAGCTGTGCGGGTCAAGCCCCTATTTAAACTTCTTTGATTTCACTTTCAAGGCAAAAATAAATCACAGTGAGTTAGCAGGGTCCACGGCCTGGACCCTATCTCCTGACCTCACAAGCTCTATCCCTGAGTGTCTTCCACCTGTGTCCCCTGCACGTCGAAATTTCTTTTCCTGCTTTGGCTAGTCCTGTGCATGTCTTCACACATTCCCCTGTTCTGAACCAGCTTCAGGACTCTGAATCCTCAAAGCTTTCTGCGACTTTCAAGATCTATTTTTTTTTCCCCATGGAACTCTTTTACCTTCAAGATCTTGCTTTTATATGACTTAGTAAAAGATATCCTCAGAGCCCAGGAAGATGTGAGCCCTGAACCAGAGCAGCCAGCTTGGGAAGCATGCAAGCCTGGGGAGCGTGCAAGCCTGGGGAGCGTGCAAGCCTGGGGGGCATGCAAGCCTGGGGAGCATGCAAGCCTGGGGAGCATGCAATGCATTCTCTCAGCCAAGTGCCCTTGTGCAGTGAACAGCCTGCCCAACTGTACATGGCAGTCCTGCTGCACAGAATGGACTAGGAGCCCCTCATCTCGGTCCTGGGTACATGCACAGCTTCTGTCTTATTTAGCATTTAGCCCATCAAGTATAATTATTTCTATTTTCCTGTTCACTAAACCCCTCTTCCCTACCTTGGACATAAACAACTAGAAGTGAGGTCTTAGTATCCATCATTTCTGTAGCCCTAAGGGCTGGTAAGGTCAACTACGAGTGTCCATGGTCAGGAAAAGTAAGAGAGGAAAGGAGGAAGAAGGAAGGGAAAGACGGCAGGAAGCAATAAAAAGGAAGGAAGGAGGGAGGGAAGGAGAGAGGGAAGGAGGGAGGGAAGGGAAGAAGGAAGGAAAGAAAGGGAAAGTGGAGATTGAGGGAGCAGCCAGTGTAATGTATCCATCAGGCTGTGCCAGCTTTCAGGTAAGCCTTGGGTCCTACTTAAGAGGGCTCACCCTCATTGTGTGCGCCCCCTTCAACCCCAAGCTGACTGCACCCTCTTCTCTTCCCCAGATGCTAGCCCCTCGGCTACTTACCCTCTGCCCTCAGGAGCACTGGGGGGCAGCAGTCTGAGCCAAGACGGCCCGGAGGAGAGAGTGACAGCGGCCCCCGCGAATGCAGCCCGGTCGGGGGAAGGGCTTGCGGAGCCGGAGGTGGCGGGAACAGCACCCTCCCCGCGCCCCCACGCGCCCAACCCGTCGGGGCTGCTTCCGGAGGCGGCGGCTGGGGGCGCCCGGCACACCCTCCCGCCCAGGAAGAGGTTCCCTTCTCTGCAGCAGGCGAACGCCGCCCGGAGGCAGCCGAGGCCGAAGGCCACCCCGGCGGTGGCCCTCCAGGGGGCGGGATCCCCAGCCGCCCCGTCGTCCGGCCTGGGCCTGGGCGGGTCGGCGGAGAAGCCCCGCCCACCCGGCGACCCCGACTCCGCCCCCTCAGCCGAGCCCCGCCGGCTGGACCCGCAGGAAGGGGCGGCCCCCACGACTCCCGCGCCCCCGCAGGTCGCCCCCTTCACCTCGCAGCCCTACGTGGCCCTCACGCTCCCCCAGAGGCCCGGCCCCGGGGAGCCCCCCGCGCCGGAGGAGGCCCCTGAGGCTCCCCCGGAGGAGGCAAGCCCCCCGAGCCTGGCGGACAAGGGAGGGGAGAACGAGCTGACCGGGTCAGCCTCCGAGGACAGCCAGGAGACCACGACGTCCACCATTGTCACCACCACCATCATCAGCACGGAGCAGGCCCCAGGTGAGGGGCCCACCGGTGCAGGGCCTGGTGGGGAGAGGGGGCTCCGGGGCTCCACCCACGGAGCGCTGCCTGGGAGCGTGACCCCGCAAGCTCGCAAGTACCGTCCCAGGCTTTAAAGATGAGGCAGCTGAGACCCTGCGACCTCAAGCAAGGTCACCCAGCTAATGCTGGCCGTGTTCAAAGCGTTTTCGTGTTTAGGGCACCCAGAGGGCACTGGCCTCCTCAAAGCGCCTTCACCATCAGCATGCCCGACTTCCCTAGATCTGATTATAAACCACTTGCTGGGTTCAGTCTCCCTTCTGCTGTCTTCTCTTCCACCTTCAAACGGGGAAGTGTCAACCATACATCAGTTTTGGACAAACACGGTGTGGCAGTCACTAAAGAGTAAGAGCTCTGGGTTTGAATCCAGGCTCTGTACCCTGCCTGCTGTGTGAGTTTGGCCCAGGCACTGTCCTTCTCTGGGCTTAAGTTTTCTCATCTCTAAAATGGGAATGAAATCTTGGTCCCTAGGAGGGTGAAATGCGGTCACCCCTGTGGACTGGTTAGCACATGCCCAGCATGTTGTTTATTTTTATTGTGATGTCGATTCTGGAGCCAAAGGAGAATTAACAGCAGTGTGGAGTGAGGGAAGGGGGGAAGGGACAGGGGAAGTGAAGGTTTCCTCCACAACCCATCAGAGCAGAGGGAACTCATCTGAGCCATCCACATTCTCCCTAATTAAAGTGTTTCCCTCCAGCTCTCTGCAGTGTGAGCTTCTCCAACCCCGAGGGGTACATCGATTCCAGCGACTACCCACCCCTGCCCCTGAACAACTTCCTGGAGTGTACATACAATGTGACAGTCTACACTGGCTATGGAGTAGAGCTCCAGGTAATCCCAGAAGGTGCCCTGCGGAGGCCGCCTTGTCTAGCAGGAAACCTCTAGAAGATTGTGCAGGTCAGATTCATTTATGCTTCTAACCAGCCTCAGTTTGGTTCTCTCTATTTAGTGCCCAACTGCAATAGCTGGAGTCATACAGAGGGAATATGTTGATAAATTGTCAGGACTCCTTGATGCCCTGCTTATCAAACACACACCCGAGCCCCTGCACACACACACGTGCACACACGCACATACACACCCTCGAGAAGCTCTGCCTGATTCGTTTGATTCTTAACCATTGGCCTGTGAACTGAAAATAGAAAAGAAAGATGGCGCAGTCCTTTGGAGCTTGGGTTTTGGGATCAGACATCCAGGTTTTAAGTCCCAGCTCTGCCAGTTCAACTTGCATGACTTTGGGCAAGGGACTTTACCTCTCTGAGCCTCAGTTTCCCCATCAGTAAAATAGGAATGATGATGGTACTTTGCAGGGTTTTGGGGTGGAGTAAATACAGCAATGCCTACAGAGCCATTAGCCAAAGCCCAGCAGAGAGAGTGCTCTGTGCACGTCAGCAATTATCCTCACCAGGTTAACCACCCTACTGCCAAGCCTTGCCCCCCTGCCTGCCCTATCTCTAGAAGTCCTTTTGAAAGTGGACCAAGGAATCCTGCCTGGGGAGTAGTGAGCTGTCCAGTGTACTGTCCCACAGGGAAAGGGGAAGGGTGAAGACAAAAGAGAAGGGTGGTACCATTTGGAGGCAGGCCCTCTAGGCCCAGATTAGAGGTCTGCCTATTTTCCTTTTCCTGATGGGCAATTAAAAGCCACTGAAAGTTTTTGAGCTGGGTTGGTTGCATGACTTATCAGAACTTTAGTTTAGCAAGGTATCTCTGACTCATCCAGGAAGGATAAAAGGTAAGTCCCTTAGCAGAAGAGCTTGTGGTCTTTGCAGCCCCAGAGCTTTGCTTAGTGTGTGGCACAGAGTAGGTGCTTAATAAGTGTTTGTGGAATTAAAATAAACTAGAAAAAAGTTGCAGCCCATCTGATTCCGGAGCTTGATAGGACCTTTTTTCCATACCATGAAGAGACCCACTATGTGTCTAGTACTGAATGGAGCTCACTATCAGGCACCTATTATGTGCTGGGCACAGCTGTGAGCCCTGGGGAGTGTCATGATGAACAGAACTGGTGAAGTGCCTACCTAGAGGAGTTCATGGTCTTGTGGTTGAGACAGACACACAGAGGACATGAGAATGCCGTGTGTTAAGGACTCCAGTACATGTTTATAGGGGACACTGTAGAATCACAGTGGAGGAGTGAGTACATTCCTTGGTAGTCAGGGAAGACTTCACGGAGGAGCTGGGCATTGACGAATGAATAAGAGTTCATCAAAGAGAAGAGAAGCTAAGGTGTATGGCCAAAAGGAGAAAGGGCTTGTGGGTTGACACCTGCCCTGCTTAGATGAAGGGCTGAGAGCCTGAGATTGCCTCTTCAGACCGGGTACTGGGAACCATCTAAAGCACCCCCTCTATTTACTCAGTGACCCTCTTTCTCCTCCAAGCCTAGAAAGAGAACCTGGCAAAGCAAGCATGCAGTTCTTTGAGGAAAGGGTTGAGTGCTCTGGAGCTGGGGACATAAGGGAGTTGGCCTAAGAATGCCCAAAACAAGAGCCCCCCCTCTCACTTTTTGCAGGAGGGGGAAAAACGTATTCAATTATTCTAAAAAATTTTTCTAAAAAATAGTGCCAGGCACCCTTCACCAGCTCCAGGAAAATGTATCTCAGCCAGAGCATCTAGAAGCATCTGTCAAGGGCCACTCTCGTGAGATTAGGACCACAGGCCTTTTGAAATGCCTGTCCCTGCAGCCTGATGTCAGTCTGTTCCCTCAGCCTTTGAGAAGAGAAGAGGGGCCCATAAGTTCCTGGAGATCCCGTGGGCTAGGTTTTGGGTGCTGTGGGTCCCATGGCTGGGGCACAGTTGTAGGTACAGCCCTGAGATTGCCTGGGGCTGCTTGGGGGGGG
>PVIY010031281.1:0-30073 GCA_004026745.1 Myrmecophaga tridactyla | reverse complement strand
CATGTTTTAATCAAAATCCCATTTCATAAAGGTAGAATAATCCCTATTCAATACTGTATGTTTGAAACTGTAATCAGATCATCTCCCTGGATGATGTGATTTAGTCAAGAGTGGTTGTTAAACTGGATTAGGTGACGATATGTCTCCACCCATTTGGGTGGGTCTTGATTGGTTTATTGGAGTCCTATAAAAGAGGAAACATTTTGGAGAATAGGAGATTCAGAAGGCGATTCAGAGAGAGAGCAGCACCAGAAAGCAGAGAGTCCACAAGCCAGTGACCTTTGGAGGTGAAGAAGGAAAACGCCCCCCAGGGAGCTTCATGAAACCGGAAGCCAGGAGAGAAAGGAGCAGATGACGTGGTGCTCGCCATGTGCTCTTCCAGTGGAAAGAGGAACCCTGACTGTGTTCACCATGTGCCTTTCCAGATGAGAGAGAAACCCTGAACTTCACTGGACTTCTTGAACCAAGGTATCTTTCCCTGGATGCCTTAGATTGGACATTTCTATAGACTTGCTTTAATTGGGACATTTTCTTGGCCTTAGAACTGTAAACTAACAACTTACTAAATTCCCTTTGTTAAAAGCCATTCCATTTCTGGTATATTGCATTCCAGTAGCTAGCAAACTAGAACAATTTGAGAATAGCTACTTTGTACAAGGACCTGTTATGTCACGTGTGGAAGCTGAAAAATTTGTGACAGAATGTTAACATTTAGATAATCTTAGCAGAAATGTAAAAATATTTTCCAGTGCTAACCACTGGGTGTGCAACTGATAGTTTCACATTGATTTGCAGTTATTTTTATGGTTCATTTTTATGATATAATATTTCAGAAAGAAGGAAACATTTCTTGAGTGACTATATTATTACCGATTATCTACTATCAATCAGGCAATATTCCCAGTGTTGGGAATATAGCTGTGAATACCATAATAATTCCTATTCCGGTTTACTTTGTTTAGTCACTAGGGCATAATTTTCTCATTTTCTTTTAGACGTGCCTATTTGATTTTTTTTGATACACTTATTTGATTTTAAAATTTGAATAACTATTTTAATTATTGTACTTAGTGATGAATATACTCATGATTAAGCTTTTTTAAATGAAAAATGATGGAAATAACTTCAGCTTCAAGGAACAATTTCAAGAGGTAGTTAATGAATTATAATACAATTTAATATATTAAGTAACATTTTTAATAGGATAAGCAAAATTAATGCTAAGACTTTTGTATAGAGTCACACAATAATAAATGAATTTAGGAATTTTGAAATAATTTTAATTGTTTTCATAGTCTTCTTTAAATTCATTTTGGTTTTTACTTTATAAATCTTGCTAGCTCACATCAATCTATTTTTTCCACATGTAGATAAATATCTGATTGGATGAGATAGATTAAATTTTGAAAATAATTTATACCAATAAGGAGAAAGGAAAGAAATCCCAATCAGGGACAGCAGTAATGACATGGAAGAAAATAATAGTGTACAGATTATCATTATTTTGCAGTTTTTGTAGTACTGTAACTAAAGACAAGAATCTATTCAAAAGAGTTGTTTTATTCTAGAGGTCTCTAATCCTTTTGAGTTTAATCCCAGACTATTTCCCTTCTTGTGCCAAATTATTGATTCTTTCCAATTTTTAACAAAGTGGTTTTAATTAGGCTTTTCTGGGCAGGCCATGGTGGCTCAGCAGGCAAGAATGCTTCCCTGCCATGCCAGAGGACCTGGGTTCGTTTCCCGGTGCCTACCCATGTAAAATAAATAAATAAATAAATAAAATTAAAAAAAAAATTAATTAGGTTTTTCTTTTCTTTTTTGCTTAATTTTAATTGTTTGACTTCTTCTGAACCCATAACTCCACATGTATGTTTGTTGCCCATAGTTCTATATAAAGCTGCCCCTTAACAAACCAAAAACTACATAACTGTATATATTTCCACTCCAGTATCAATGGTTTCTTGTATCTAAAGTGTTTTGCAATTAATGTTTACATCACTTACAGCAGTCATATTTTCCACAAAAAAGATAGATGGATTTCTCTCCAATGATATAATGGATTCCTTGGGCACTCACAGTCTGAGATGTTGTTATAATTAACCTGCAAAAAATGAAACAAACTGATGTTTTAATCTTCTAAACTAAATACCATGCTGTCTTTGGATTTTTTTTACTACTGAGGTGCAAACAATTTAGTAGGATTCTCTTATCCTGTAGCTAAATCTTCACACACTTTGGGCAACATGGATAAATGAGTTATGAAAAAAAAGGTCAAGAGACAGGGAGACCTGCTGAGGTTGTATTTATTTTTTGCCAACTGTAGAAGTAAAGTATAGCAGACACATCCAGAAGAATGTTCATCCACTACAACTAGAACTGTGTATACCTATTTGTGGTATTGAAGACAGATTCATAAGAAAAATGCTGCGCTAAGTAAAAATAGTAAAAGTATCAGGCAATTTTTTTCCACGCACCAATGATTTATTTAAGAGAATTAAGATTACATGAAAAAGAAAAATTTTAAAAGGCTGATAGATGGATATAGAAAGCTAGAAAAATAATCACAAAGCATCAGTAAATAAATGTCAAAAGAAGCTTATTTAAAAACAGTATATAATTACTTACTAAAGCAAAACCTACAGTGAGATGGAATAGTGTGACATATATTTAGCTCATGATAAAATCATCACTAAATCTTTTAATAATGGACCAAACTCCTCCTGAATAATATTGAATAAGAGAGATTCATAGGTCTCTATGATTGATAATTAAGGGCCAAAAATTTGGAAATTGTAAGAGTCTCCTCTGTCTTTAACTTCTTATGTTCGACTGGTGAGCCAGTTCACCTTTTGTATTCTTAGTATGAGGCTGCCACGTAAGTAGTTGCTTTACTCCATTTCTCGGTTTCTACTATTCTCCAAGATGTTTATAACATGTGCTTTGACCATTATGGAAATTAGATTGATTATGCTTTTCTTCACCCTCATGATACTCTTTATAATACTAATTTTTCTTTCAAATAGATTCTTCTTATACTATATATACTCATATAGTATGAGTTGAATACTATATTTAAAATGATACTATTTTCTATTAAGCACATTGTTTCTGTTCCTCCAAATTTTGCTGAACAAAACACTTGAAACACAAGTCACATTTGTTTAAAATAATAATACCTTGAAACACCCTTCAAACATTTTGAGTTGATAGTTCTACAGAGAGAGAAAAGGTAGTAATTGGAATATAACATATACCTGAGGTAATTATGAAGTGTGTTATTCTTGGACTGCAATTTGAATGATATGAGAAATTTGGAATACTGATTGATTACAAAGAAAACTCATGTAAGGAAAATACCAATGAGTCAGTAAATATCTAGGCCATTTCTAGGAACTTAAATCAACTTGCTTCATATGCAAATTTTGAGAGTTTTTCAAGTGTTATTTTCAATATGCAAGAGAGCACACCATTATTTAAGAAATGTGTGAGCATTTTAAATAACATATTTTAAAGTGCTTAAATGTATTATTTCCTCTTTCTGAGGACCTTGTACAACTCAAATATTTAGAAACGGTAAATAAATGAATCTGTAGATCTTTATTCATGAAAACTATTTCTACTTTTTGATTCATTGAAAAAGTAAATTATAACATACTTTACATTCACATCAGTATAAAGATGCTACTTTCTTTGCATAGAAACAATTTTTATTTTAGACTTTTATATGGCTGATTATAATTTGCAAATCGATTGAAAATTCTATACCTAGATGTGTTTTCTTCTTCACCTTTTCAGAGTACTTACACATCCTATATTGTCTTTAAATATATGTATTTTCCCTGTCATACATACTTTCTTAAAATCCCTGATAGCAGAGGCCTCTAAATTTATCTTTCAGCCAATTATCATATCTTGAATGAAAAGTATATTGAAGAAAAAATTTAATAAATATTATTTTTGATATCTATCTTATCACAGTTACAACATTAATATTCAAAGGATACTTTTTTTTACCTCATTAAGTTTTTAATTTAATTGTTTCCCTTGATCTTAAATATGTGTGGGACGGTGCGATGGTGGCTCAGCAGGCAGAATTCACGCCTGCCAAGCCAGAGACCTGGGTTCAATTTCCAGTGCCTGCCCATGCAAAAAAAAAAAAAAAGTATGGAGATATTTTTTTTTTTCTCTTAGCTCTTTCCAATGATATTAGAAACCATTGTTTTTAACTTATATGGAAAACAGGCTCAGGGGTGCAAAGGTGGTTTAGTGGTAGACTTCTCGCCTGCCATGCAGGAGATCAGGTTTGATTCTTGGCCCATGCACTTCCCAAACAAACAAATAAAGAAGCCAACAAAAACAAACAAACAGAAATTCAGCAACTGGTGCTGCAATATGCAATAATGGGGTACTCACATGGAAAAAGAATGAAATGTGACCCTGCCATACAGCATACATAAAACAAACACATACATAAATAACAGGCTCATTAGTAGACTTCCTTGTTAAGCTTGTGACTCTAGTAATCAGTACTTCATCATTCCTCCTAAGAATAGTGACACAATAAGAAAGGAAGAGTATCTTCACTTATCTAATTTTTCTGGGCTCAATTTGCCTAACCCTATTAATGGCAGTAGTTAACACTTCAATTCAAAACTCTAAAATTCAGAGAAGTTCAGACAAACTATAGTGAGATATACCCATCAAATCTTCCCATCATGATAACAGAACATTATAAAAACATGCTTTCATCAATTGTCATAAATGTACTACACCAAAGTGCAATGTTAATAATAGGGTGGTATATGGAAACCCTCTATTTTCTGCATGATTGTTCAGTAAACTATAATTTCTCTAATGAAAAAAGGATATTTTGCTCCAACTTTCAAACGGAAATTATACCATAACTCTTCCATTACACAGACATAAGCATTAGCACCCAGGTGGCAGAAGCTACAGAAACACCATGATCAAAAGAAGTAATGACATCCTGCAACTAGCATTCTCTGTGCAAATGAAGAAATCACACTGATGTTTCTCAAGGATAGATTTGAACATATATCACCTTGTATGAGTTAAATAGACATATATATCATCATGACACCAGAATCAGGATTTAAAAGCAAGAAAATGAATGAAACGATGAACTTGAAGTATAAGATGATGAGTGTGCTTGATTTCTCGTCAATCGGACATTTTCTTGATTTTTCACAGAAATTTGAAGATGGCTACATTTTGAGCTACTGCACAAAGGTCTAACTATACCATTTTATTGAGTTGGACAAATATTTTCAGAGAGCCACAAAACTGGAATCTTTTTTCATATATTTGAATAATAAATCAAATACCTTTTTAAGAAGTCAAATATTTCTTCACTAGTAATTAGATACTTAAAGGGTTATTTGATACCAGTTCTCCCAATGTTTCTCATTGCAAATTGCTGTTTACATAGCACATCTTTTTACTACAATATCAACAATATGAATATATTGCCTTATTTTCACCTGAGCTGCTATAAAATACCATTACAATGGATTGGTTTAAACAATTGGGAATTTATTGGCTCATTGGTTCCAAGGCTAGGGCTTGCTTCCTCCAGGCTCTTATCTATAGAGCCTGTTCTATCTATGTGGTTATCCTCAAGTTCTTTGCCGTATATCACATGGTGATGTCTTTTCCTTTGATTCGTTTGGGCTTTGGGCTCCTCCCATGGCTTTCTCTCATTCTGACCACCAATTTCTTTCTGTTTATAAGGCCTCCAACAATCAGGATTAAAATCCAACCTCACTCAACTGGGCCACACCTAAATTTAGAATAAGATATTCAAGCAATCCCACTTGCAATGAGTTCATATCCATCAGAAGGTGAATTAAGATTCAGAACATGTCTAAATTGGGGCACATAATTTAATCTACTAGAACAGTCTGAAAAAACATTAAAGGGAATGAAATTTCAATGAAGAGCAAAAAAGAGACATAGTATAAAATAGTGACTAAGAGGAGAGAGGCTGGAGACAACCTGCAGTGCTGAAAAATTCTCTGTTTTCTTGTTTTATGACCTTCAGAAAGCTACCTAACTTCTTTGGAACATATTTTTTTCAGCTATAACATTAGCAATCTGATCCCAGAGTTGCTCTGAAGGTTTTTATGCTACACATAAGTCACAGAGAAGTAGAGTAAACGGTCAATAAATGATTGATACTATTTACATTTTGTTTACTTTAAAAAAAAGTCATAAAATTCTGTATAATTCAGATCTGATAGTTATAAAAAAATAATTTAAATTCACTCACTTCTTTCTCTGTTTCCATAATGTGTTTCTCTTTTTCTGCTTCCCTATCTCATGAAAACATCAAAAACACATGAGATTATTATCAGTTAGGACACAGGCAAAAACCGTCTCGCTGGCAAACAAAAGCAAACAAGCAGAATTATCAGCAGGGCTTTCTACTGTTGAAATTGCAGTGGTTCTTGGACTTTTGATCATTGGGATTAACTGCCGCCCAGCTAAATGCAGTGTTTTGTGTTAATTCCATGTTTTCCATGTATAACAATCAGATATCTTTTTTCAAAGCTGAGTCTGCACAAATACTTTGACAATACCCCTGGCACAGTGCTGTGGGGAAGAGGGATAGTATAGAAATGGAATTTCCATTGGAAATTGTGTCCAAGCCAGTTACAAGAGGCCACACAGGCCTTACTTCTCTGAGCATAGGTCCATATGATCCCAGAGAAATTCAGTCCTTCCTCATAACATAATTTATTATCTCTGTCAAGATTAAGAACAGTAAGATTACCCACTATACCAAGTAAAAATTCCCTATATTAAAACAATGTGGTATTTATACTTGCAGTAAGAGACGGTGATCAACATTTTATTATATTTAGGAATTGCATTTTCTCACTTAGTATGAATCAAAGAAGGTATGGTTATTTGTCATTGTACCTCTTCTCACCAAATTTTAAGTATTTGAAAACAGGAAGAATGAAGCATTGAATAACAACACAAGTATCCTTTCCTATACCATCCCATTAAACTGATGCAAACACAGTATTGTAGCTAACAATTATTGGTCTTCTCTAAAGTGCCAGGAAATGTTGGCAACTTTATATACAGGATGGCATTAGTATTCTCTATACTCCAGGGAATATAATGCTCAGATTATAACTCTATAAAGAAAAGGAACGTTGTGTGTTGATATATGAATATGTAGTATAAATGCAATCAAACACATCAATTAGTTAATAGTCATATTTACATATAACTATAGAGGATTCACTTTTGAGTGACTTGTTCAATTTTTGATAGTGTATGAAAACCGGAGTGGCTTCTGTGCTCTTCCTACATTTTTTTTTTTATTGTTCTAGGAGACAGGAATCACCTTTAGATACATGTGTGAATTAGATGGTAAGTAAACATATTAGTAATATAGAGACATATATGTCTATATATAGAAATCAATTAAATGATAGTAAAAATAGGTACACAGAGATAAATTTGAAATAGAAAGATAATATATTTCTTAAGAAAAAGGCTAAGGATATTGCTCTGAAAAGAGTCGGGATTGATTCTAATTAGATGTTTTAAATTAAAAAAAAATCTCTAGAGAATATGAAATGAATTTTCATACCATTGAGCTTGGAATATATTTTGCAATTAGATTTACTTTTTAAATATATGAATATGTTTCCTTTCTTATACATGACTTGTCCTCTAGTCAGTCACAGTTATCTATTGTTTTGGAGAATGTTAAGAATATTATAGATACAATGCAGATAAATAAAATCAAAAAACTCTTATTTTATTTCCAATTGTATTATTGAGGCTTATTTTAGGGAAACATTATTTTTAAACTCAGGTATATGGAATGAAAAATGGGTTAGATATTATGACTATACCAGGCATCTAAGAATTATGCTTCGGTCCCTAATCCTCGAATTATAAGAGCAAATCTGTGGGCTTTGGACTTTCTCCAGATTGTGCATTCTCTGAATGCAATTGACTTTTACACACAGAGGATTTGGTGATCCAACACTAGAGTTTGTAAACCAAAATACAGTTGATAAAACCAAAGTTCTTGAAGCAGGATTAAGCTTAATTCGATAACTGCATTGTCTCTGCCTTCAGCCCTCTGGGTTCTGATTTTGGCTTGTCGTGGCTCCTCTCCTTCATCCTAATTAGAGTCATACTGTGTCTTGAATTTGTGATGTCTTTGTTAGCTTAGAAAGATCTCAGCCATTATTGATTCTGCACCATTATATCTCCCTTTTCCTTCAGAGTTTTGATTATACATGTTGACTTCATCATATTGTTTTATTTTTATCCTTATAAGTTTCTCATCCTTTGTCTTTTTATTTCCTTTTGACATATCTCCAACTTGCAATTTCTTAAAATATATATATTTCACTGAGTTCTTAATCTAAAATTTTATATTTTTAATCTGAGATTTCTATTCTATCTTTTTATAATGCCCGATTCCCTACTGAAATTCTCAGTCCTGTCATATCTCATTTAATATATTAAGGCCAAGTAATTTTAAGTCAATTTTTCTATAACTTCATCTGATTGTGTCTTGTTTCTTTTTGTGTTTCAATCTCTGTTTTTTCTTCAAGTGCTGATTAATTTTGATTGAGTGCAAAATATTGTAAATTAAAATTGTAAAAATAATCTCAAGTTCATGATTTTATATTTATTCATAGAGGACTCACTGTTGGCAGGATGTTAGCACACTCACAGCCTGAATTATTAAAGATATTAAGATAAATTTAAATTGAAGTATCTGTTACTTTGAAAGCCAGTCTACCTCTACTTGATTGATACTTTTAGTGTGTCACTATTTAGGTTCTGAACACAAACCAGGGGGGTTGCCATGGCTCATGATTAGATCTTGAACCCCAGTTTTTCTTCCCTTTACCCCCATCACTAACATGCCCTTATGGGAAAAGCATCCCAGATGCAAGTTTTATCTACCTCAGCTTTGTCTTCTCTTTACTTATTGTTCCATAATTCTTTAATATTTCATTACTGCTGTCATAAATTCAGATAGGTTAAAAAATGTTTTGGCAAGGCAGTACAATGGTGGTTCAGTGGTAGAGTTTTTGCCTGTCTGCAGGAGACCTGGGTTCAAGTCTCCGTGCCTGCCCATGCAAAGAAAAAAAAAAATGTCCTGGCAAGGTACCACTGTGTCTTAAACAAATGGGAGCTTTGTTCCTAGCATCCTGGAATTTGCCTTGGCTTCTAGAAAAAAAAAGAAATTAACTTTTTTTCTGCAACAACTGATACCATAACTCTCAAATCATCGTTTTATTCAACATATTGTCAGCTACTCCAGCTGATCTATAATCTTAACATATTCTGAATACTTGTAGGTCCACTCTGAGAATGTTTGTTGCTCAGCAATATTTCTGGCTGAGCCTTTGGCATTGGTCTTTTGATGCATGTTCTTCCAAGTTCATTCCAGGTGAGTCCTGCTAATCCATGCCCTGGTGAGGCAGTATCCTCCAGTATAGATGGTCTTTGCGTGGGTTTGACTATCGACCTCCAAACTTCTGATTTCACAAGTAATCATACCTTAAGAACATAGATGTTCACCGAAAAAAAAAAAACTTATTTATTTATTTAGTTTCTTTTCTGTTACAGGAATGGTGGTTATTCACTCAGGAGGAGAATCTTTCCTTGAAGGGTTTAATAGCAAAAAGAGACTTCATGTGGTTTACTTAGGCTCAATTTTGGCTCAGTTCTTTCCATGAAAGTAACCATGAATTGTCTTTTCGTAGAATTTTCTTTTTTGAAAGAGTAACTAGCTTTACTTGTCCTGACCTCTTTGGCTCTCTTTTCTCTTATTGGGAAATGCCAACCTACAGAAGCTGCTTTTGAGATGTGTGTCCTGACAGGCAATAAATTGATCTGCCTCTAATATTAGGGCCTGTGGTTTGTAAGTCATGCCTGTGACTAGGTGAAAGAGTCAAATATACAGTGAACAATAACTGAAACTTCCAGATATAAAACATGTTCTCCAGTTATTTCTGTCTACAATAAAGCTGGTGTTTTGGTCTTGATTTTTCAAACTATTTTGTCTAAATCTTAAACAGTTTTGGACTGGGGTGAAGACAAGATGATTGTCATGTTGTGTGTACCCTAAATTTTCAACACCTGGGCCATTACCTTGAAAGCTTGATGTTTTAGAAAAAGAGTCACATATGAGAGTTAAAGAACATTTAAAGGAATTGATACCTCAGGCAAAGCATTATATCTCATGCTTTGTCAAGACTAAGGCTTTGAGGCTTTGGAGGTTAGTGAAAATTGACAATTTTGCCAATTTTCTCCAGGCTCAGGAGTTTGCATTTTTATCAAACTCCGCGTGTTGTCTTATAAGCTATCAGAGGGTAAAGGATCATCATCAAATTCTGGATCCTTCATAAGCATCTAATGATCCAAGAAATTCCAACCTACACAAGTTGAATAATTCCCATTAAGATGTCATCTTTCACTGTCACAGCATGCAGTAAAAATACACTGCAAAAGTTACTTTCATTTGATATTATAGATTCAAAATACGTAAATCAAATATCGGTAGAATTTCCTTTGTTGGGTGTTTGTGCTTTCTAACACTTTGCGCATATTGATTTTGTCAGGATTTTGTATATATTGCAGCTGTGAATAACTTTAAAATAAATGATAGGCTTGAAAGACATTGTTACTGCTACTGTCTCTTTCTCTCTCTTCCTCTAAGAATTTGCACACGCGCTATGGATTCAGTCCTTAAGTCTTCATGATAGTCAATTTGTACTTTAAAAATGTAAAGTATTATTTGTCCCCTCCATCCAGAGTGGGTTTTCAGCCAACTTCCCTTCTCTATTTCCTGAGCATTAATTTCCCCATTTTTTTGATTTATACTTTCATAGCCTTATGATTACTGAGTTTAGTTTGGGACTTCCTGTCCATTTCTTCCCATAGTTAAGGCACCAGACCATTCCAAACCATTCCTTCTTGAAGCACAAAAATATTCAACTGGACTGACCATATTGACAGAAATCTTAATATTAACTAGTACGGTTTCTAGAAACATGCTTCATTTGGTTTCTGAGAGGATTCTCCTTCCTATTTATAATTTCAGCAACACCTTTATATTTGTTTTATGTATCAAAGTATTTTTATATATTTCCAAAATAGAAAGCTTTTTAGAGTAAGTGCATTGCCATATAAGGAGTATTAAAAGTCTCAATTCAATTCTCTAAAAAATGGATCAGTATGGTGTTGTACATTGGTAGAAAATCACTCAATAATATCTGCAATTCCAAATCTTTATCCTATTCAAGGCATTTATTATAGAAAATCAGATATATAAGGAGGTTGCCTCATTCTTTACTAAAAATAGATTCTCACAAAGGTAACTCCAAATTGCTTAGCACAATAACTATTTTTTCTTAGTTGATAGGTACATTTAACCCATATGAAGTTAATAAATGCAAACATAATAAGTTACATTAACTATATGTTAATATTATTTTTACATCATGGTAATATAACGTTGTCATTTAATAATTCAATTTAATAGGGTATTTTTCACATTAGATTTAACCTAGTCATTAACTCTATGCTTGCCATTTAGATTTGCACTTGTGGTTTTAAGTTATAAAGAATTTTACTGAGTTTTTCAATAGTATTTGATTGCATCATTAAACTTAATAGTTATACTATTTATTATAATATTTATAAATACTATAATCCTTTAATAGTTTAAATTATGTGTTAATTGATACTTGGTAGGTGTTGTTTGCTCTTAGAAAACTGAAGCATAAGAATTAAAGTCTAATTAGTTAATTCTCATGAAGATAAGGCAAAACAAGAAGAAAGTGGATGAAATGACAGTGAAAATGGGTAGATCTGCCAGTTGATCTCAGATATTGACAGTAAAGTTTGTTTCTTTCTGATTTTGTAGCTATTGTCTGCATCCTCTGCATTCCCCAAAACATATTATGAATAGTTTTCAGGAAACAGAAGTGAGAGTAGAGTGTATATGTTTTTCATCAGTTATATATATGTTAGAGTAAAGGCCAAGGATCAGAAGCAGAACAATGAATACAGATTCCATCATTACTGGCTTAACTACCCTTGAATGATCATATCTGAAACCACTATCATAACTCCTAGTATACTTCATTTCAAACAGGCTTCAGTCAAGCTAAAAACAATTATATTTTAGCGATATGTGTTTGAGTGGTTATTCACATTTTTAAAAAATGCATTTCGTTCAGATGTTTTTAATAAAAAATTACAGTTAAGATGTATAAAACATGAAGTGTATTTTCTTCTCATATTTCTGTTTTATTGACCTTTAATTCTAACTGGGATTCTGCTGTAGAAATAAAAGATAATTTATCTTCCATTTCAGGCTAGCCCAAAAGATTGAATTGTGTTAAATGATGCACTGCAGCTTCTCTGATGTTCATTATTACTCTACAAAGACTTTGCTGAGATGAACAGATTCACTTACAGAAAGCCTTTATATTAGATTCATGTATTGAGCCCAAACTTGAGACTATCTCTTGGGAAAATGGAAAATAATTTCTTCAAATTAAAAGAACACATTTTCTCCAAAATGTTTGGAGGTTGAAGGTCTAAATGCTCTAAGTTCAAACTACTATTCATTTTCCAAAGGCACGTTTAGAGGCTGTTTCTGTGGTATAATGCAATTATACCTCACTGGGAACCTAGAGCATAATAATATAATCTGTCACAGTATCTATTCAATATTCATTAGATTTATAACTAGTTCTTCAGGTTTTACTTCATGTCTTCTACATATTATTTTATGTCTACTATCTGGTGATTCTACTCCTTCACAAACACCAAGATCAGTGGACTCACCACCACCCCCAACCCCCCCCCCGCCCCCCACACATGTGATGCCTAGGACTGGAATGGCATCATTCTTTCTTCATTCCTGAAAACTGCCATTAATTTTGGTAAGAATAAGTGTGCATTAGTCAAGTTCTCCAAAGAATGCAAACTAACAGGATACATATTTAAAGGATTTATTATAGTCCATTTATTATAGACCATATATATTATGCTCATGGGGATTGGCAATTTCAAATTCCATAGGTCAGGCTGAAAGCTGGAAACTTCAAAATAGGTGATTCTGAAATCTGGCACTCCCGGACTCTGTGGGGCAGGCTGTAAGCTACAAACTCTGATGAAGGTGAGGCTTTGTTTTCATTTTCCCCATAGAAGAAGATGGCTGGCTGAGGAAGAAGCAGAAATTTTTTCTCGCTACCGAATAGTCAGTTCTGCTTTAAGATTTCTAACTGACTGGATGAGTAGACTTCCCTCATTGCTGAGGACAATCTTCTTTGTTGATTTAGATGCAATCAGCACAGGTGCAATCAACTAATTATAAATGTGACTCCGTCTACAAAATATTACAGTAGCAAAGGAAAAGAAAACACTTAAACTGAAAAATACGTGACCCTCCATATGTCTGCAATCTATTGCAAAGTGGAGTTTTCTATACTAATGTTATTACTTTTAACTGTCATTTAATTGAATACAGAGTTCACGTGAAAAATAGTAACAGTGAAATACCCTGTTATACATTAAAGTTTAGAGCAGTAAAGGCCTTTGTGTTCATATAGCTTAAAAATCATGCAAAAAAGACAAAGCTAAGTCCAATAACTAATTTTATATTCAGGCTACAGCCAAATATATATGTAAACATTTCCATCTGGTTCAGACTGTAAAAGTTGCTTAAGATTTGCAAAGACAATACAGCAAAATAACATTTACTTAAATTTTCTCTAGATACGTCCCCAGCCTGGCCATGCCCCCTTATCTCTATCAGAGATTAATTAGCTAATATATAAACTGTCTATTGCATTGTCCCAATTTAAATCACTCTTATTTTGTAAAGCTATTACATCCATAAGGACTTAAATACCACTGTCTGGTAATTTAAATAATTTCACAGTGATGAGACCATTTAAAGACATAAAGAATAAAGAAAACCAAAATCACATTCTGTTGAAACACCACAAAGTTAAATGAAAAGAAGTCAAATTAAATAAACACTGTAGGTTTCATTAGAAGTTTGAGTTGATTTTCTATTCTCTTTTTCCTTCACTCCCCATCTTCCTAGTGCCTTGGGCAGAGAAAAGGTGGTTACTCTCGGCCCTGGGGCAGGGAGGCTGATTTCACCTTATAGTTTTCCTACTGCCAGGTAAACTATCCGCTCAGTAATAAATATGTAAATGGTCTAATTAGATCATAAACTGATGGCAAAATTCTCTTTTTACAGTGCAGTGGGGCAAGGTCTTATCCTTGTCCTCTACTGGAAAACTGTGAATAGAAAATGAGAAAGTTATACCTATTATTTTCATCCCAATGGCAATTCATGCTCTAAACGACTAAAGTATTCATGCTACTTTTGAAGTCATTCATGTAAGTCAAGTTCACATAGTTAAGTTCACAAATTCAGCTGTGCACATTTAAGGACTATTACTTTATTTTTAGGTTGCTGATTATAGCCTTAATTATAAATGCTAATGGGGGAAATTCTTGTAGCATGGAATATCTAAAATTATACATTTAGCAAGCATAAAAGGAATCTATTAAATCAAAACCCATATTAAAATTATTATGTGCCTTGCTAACATTAGCATAACTATGCAAATTTGAGCCAACAATATCAAATTTAACAACATAATATATTAACTTTTTGAATGACAGGATATAGCTTACATTTTCAATTTAATGAGATTATTTAAGTTGTTCAAATACTGTAAAAATAAAATAATTACAGCTGGCAATTGAACTTCTATTTTGTAATTATCTGATTATAACAATTTTAAATATAATGTTAATCAAAAGAACAAATATTAAACAGAGGTTTTCAAAGAACTAAGGAACTAAGGAAAGAAGTCTGGATAAATTTAAAAATGATCAAAAATATTTTGAAAAATTATCAAAAAATATATAAGTGGAGGCTTCAAATTATACAATATGATTTATATATAACTGTTTAAAAGAAATATTTATCTCATTATTGCACATATTCTGTATAATTTTATTCACATATTTGTTGTTGTTCACAAAACAAATCATATTTTTTCATTTGGTCTATTCTAAAATGTGTATTTATTTAAATAGACTAGTTTATTGTACATCAGAAAGCACATCATCAAAGCATGTATACACATACTTGAATTCATATATCAAGCCAATTCTTTGATTATTTGCAATTTACTCCCTGGGATAAAAGATCATGTTTTACTATTTTATTTACTTATTTGTTATTTTTGTTATTCTTTTTATTAATTTACTTCTGTTGTAGTGAACACAACTCAAAAATGCATTATTGTTAGAAATAGGTTAAGAATCTTCAGGGTAACATAACACTGTTGCAAATAAAATCTTAATTTAACTGTATAAAGCATTCCAATACTTAAATGCACTTGGAATACAAATATCCTTGTAGGTTCACTTAGCTATATTTATGTCTTTCAAGCTACATTCCTGAATGCTTCTGTCTTATTTGTGTTGACTTATTTCCTCTTGGAATAAAACCATTAGATTCCCTTATGATAAATAAACAAGGATAGATAGGGCTTTTGTCCTGCAATGGGAAATGCTGCTGTGGTGAGCAAGATTTCTAGAATATCTCCAAGAGGAGTTTTTCCTGGATTCCGCAGTTATTTGTCTTTATATCACTCACATTTAGCCACCCTATTATTTATTTGTTAGTGTTTCGATTAATTTAAACAAATTAAAATACCCAATAAATATATTTTCTTTTATTTGAAAGAAAAATACACAGAAATGAAAGCCATGCAAGCAAGTTAATCATTCAAAGTCTACCTTGGAGTGTGAACAGATGTTTTAATTAAAATTGACTGTGAGATAAATTATCCCACAGTGCAATTTAATAAATAGCCATTTGAACAATACGTTACAATACAAAATATTTACTTAGCCATTATTGCTTTATACTTTTGCAATAAAGGGCACAATTGCTTTGTTACCACTCTTTATAATCTTTTGGCAAGAAAAAAGAGGTCTTTTTAATTTTCTCTGAGCAATGTGCTTTTCTAGTCATCAGGTTTTCAGAAATTGTGATTATTTGCTTTACTATCCACTTATTCCCAGTTAATAAATGCTCAGTTATCTTTTTGAGATGTCTGAAAGCAAAAAATATCTTTAATGGTAATTAATTTTTTGGAAATATGATAAAAGAAATATTTCTTCCTTGCTCTTTATTTCAAGTCGATTTTTATTGTATTGAAAATTGGAAATCTTACTATCATTTGCAGAAGACTTTAATATGTTTTTAAAAAGTTTATTTAGGGGTGTGTGTGCATGTGGTGTTTGTAAAAGTTTTTTCTTAGGAAATATATACTGAGTAATTTATTCATTCTAGTAATATTAATAGAATAAATACAGTATTGTAGATTAATTTTCCTATTGTAAAAAACAAATGAATCATAAATCTATTTGAATGTTTTGATTACATAGAGGCCATATGAAAATTTTACTTGGAGGTCTTTTGAAAATTATCTGGAATAGATGTTTGTCTTTAAAATGTAGGATGATTTTATATTAGAAGGGAGTTTTGCTTACTTTGGAATAAAGTTTAAAGGCATTGTACATTTTCCCACTTCATAGCCCTATTTCATTTTGACAAGATCGATATGCATTTCTGTCAATGCTCAGGTGGCTATATTTTCTCTTTCATTTGCTCTCCTAACCTACTTCTTTGGCACACAACAGTAATTATTTGTATGAAGCTTGCTTGTAAAATATGTTTTAAAATGTTTTGGGAATTGCTTTTTTCTCATATTTGAAAGAACACACAGAATACTCTAAACATGGCTTTCAGGGATTAGGAGCAGTGTTGAGAATTTTTTTTACATAATATATATTCTCTTGAAAAAAATGTACTTCATTACATTAAAATATTTGTGACCTAAAACATTATTAATTCCACTCTAGCTTTCTAATTTCTGATGTTTCACTAAACGAGTCAAAGTTACCTTGCATTGTTCATTCAATTCCTTTTCAAACATAGCATTACATCCTATAATAATTGCTATTATATAGAGTCCTTTTAAGATCATTAAAATAATGAAAACATTTATGCAAAACTGACTTTGTTCTAGGTTAGAAAAAGATACCCTGAATACTTAGTTTTGTTTTGTTGGAAAGATAGACATATAGCAGATGTGTATTGAATGCATATATTCATTTCACTATAACAAAAAATACTAAGTAGTCATAGACTTTGAAACTTACAAGGAATATGAATTCCAAAATGTTACTGGGGAATGCTCTCATGATCAACAACTGGAGGTAGTATAAAGGGAGAAGGACTGGGCAGAAAGAAAAGTTATCCCACGATGTGATTTCACCCAAGCACTTAGTCTTGGGAGGTCTGGGACTAAGATGGCACTTAACAATCTTCTCAACCAAGAACAAAGGGCAAGCACTTTACCACATCCCCCACATTATCCAGAATTGGATCCAAGTGCACAAGGAAGTTTAACTTGGATGATGCAGCTTAATCCAACTGAGAGAAATTCCGGGAGCAGGAAGAGTTCCCATTTATCTATTTTTTTCTTTTGTTGCTTGTGCTTTGGGTTTAAAATTTAGGAAGCTACCTCCTATTACTAGGTCTTGAAGAGGTTTCCCTACATTTTCTTTTAGGAACTTTATGGTACTGGTTCTTATGTTTAGGTGTTTGATCCAATTTGAGTTAATTTTTGTGTAGGGTATAAGGTAAGGGTCCTTTTTTATTCTTCTGGCTATTGATATCCAGTTCTCATTTATTGAAAAAACTATTCTGTCCCAGCTCAGTGGATTTGGGGGCCTTGTTAAAGATCACTTGAAAATAGATTTGGAGGTCTATTTGTGAGCTCTCGATTCAATTCCATTGGTCAATCCTTCTACCTTTGTGCCAGTATCATGTTGTTTTGACCACTGTGGCTTCACAATAAGTTTTAAAATCTGGGACTGTTTATCATCCCACTCATTCTTCTTTTTTTAGGATGCTTTTAGCTATTCTGGCTCTCTTTCTCTTCCAGATGAATTTGGTAACTAGCTTTTCAAAGTCTTCAAAGTAGTTTGATGGAATTTTGATTGACACTGCATTGAATCTGTAGATCAATTTGAGTAGAATTGACATCTTAACTACATTGAAACTTCTTATTCATGAGCATGGAATGTCTTTCCACTTATTGAGATCTTTGATTTCTTTTAACAATGTTATGTCATTCTGTGTACAAATCCCTTACATTCCTAGATACTTGATTCCTTCACTTGCTATTTTTTGTGGGGCATGCATGGTTCAAGAATGGAACCTGGATCTCCCATATGGAGACCCATGCACCCCTTACTTGCTATTCTGAAAGGATTTTTTTCCTTAATTGACTCCTTGGTTAGATCATTGCTTGTGTATAGAAGCATTATTAATTTTGGCACATTAATTTTGTAACCTGTCACCTTGCTGGATTTGTATATTAGCACAAGTAACTTTGTCTAGATTCCTCAGGATTTTCCAAGTATAGTATCATGTCATCTGCTAATGATGAAAGTTTTACTTCTTCCTTTCCAATTTGTGTGCCTTTTACTTCTTTTTCCTGAGTGATTGTTCTCACTAGAACTTCTAGAACAATGTTGAATAATAGTGGTGACAGAGAGTATCCTTATCTCTTTCCTGATCTTAGGTGGGAAGCTTTCAGTCTCTCATCATTGAGTATGATGCTGGCTATGGGTTTTTCAATTATGCTTTTTATCCTGTTGAGAAATTTACCTTTAATTCTTATTTTCTGAAGTGTTTTTAATAAGAAAAGGATGTTGAATTTTGCCGCATGCTTTTTCAGCATCAATCAAAATGATCGTATGATTTTTCCCTTTCAATTTGTTAATGTATGGTATTACATTAGCTGATTTTTTTGTGCTGAACCATCCTCACATTCCTGGTATAAACTCCACTTGGTCATGGTGTATGTATAATTCTTTCAACATGTTGTTGGATTCAATTTGCTAATATTTTGTTGAGATTTTTGCATCTATGTTCATTAAAGAGATTAGTCTGTAGTTTTCCTTTCTTATAGTATCTTTGCCCAGTTTTGGGATTAAGCTGATGTTTGCTTCATAAAATGAGATAGGTAATGTTCCTTTTTCTTTTTTTTTTTTTTTTTGCCAATGTTTATCTGATGTACTTTGAAGCTCCTTAATGGGGACCATGGACATTCATGATTGTTATTTCTTCTTGGTTAATTGTCCCTTTCACTAATATATAGCGTCCTTCTTTGTCTCTTATGATATTTTTAAGTCTATTTTGTCTGATATTAGTGTAGCCACTCTTGCTTTCTTTTGGTTGCAGCTTGGGTAGAACGTCTTTTCCCATTCTTTCACTTCCAATCTATTTGTATTTGTGTGCCTAAGATGAGTTCCTTGTAGATAGCGTATAGCTGGATTATGTTTCTTAAATTCTGTCAATCTGTATCTTTTAATTGGTAAGTGTAGTCCATTAACATTGAAAGATATTGCTGTAAACGCATTACATGAATCTACCATTTTATCCTTTGGATTTTATTTGTCAGATCTACATGTTTTCTTTCTGTTTTCTCTTTTTATCCTTTAGGTAGCCCTTACTGGTACTCTTCAATTCTGTGTCCTCCTCCAGACTCCCCTCTCCTGCCTTTTTTTCAACTGATGATTTTTTTTTTTTTTGTAGGGCTAATCTCTTGTTGAAAAATTCTTTCAGTATTTGTTTGTCTTTGAAAATTTTAATCTGTCTCTCAATTTTGAAGGACAATTTGGTTGGAACTTTTTCAGAGAACAGAATTCTTGGCTGGAAGTCTTTCTCTTTCAGGATCTTAAATATCTCATACCCCTGCCTTCTTGCCTCCATAGTGCCAGTTAAGTAGTCTGAACTCAGTCTTATGTGGCTTCCTTTGTATGTAGTAGATTGTTCTCTCTTGCCACTTTCAGGATTTTCTGCCTCTCTTCAACATTTGACAGATTGAATAGTTGTGTCTTGGGGTAAGCCTACTTGAATTTATTCTGTTTGGAGTTCATTGAGCTTGCATATTTATGTCTTTTATAAAGGTTGGGAAGTTACCCCCAGCATAACCTCCACTAATCTTCCTAGCCCTTTACTTTTCTCTTCTCCTTCTGGGACACTGATGACTCTTATATTTGTGCACTTTGTTTGGTCCATCATTTCCCTGAGATCCAATTCAAATTTGTCCATCTTTTTTTGTCATATGCTCTTTTGTGTGTTCAAAATCAGTTGTCCCGTTCGCTAGTTCACTTATTCTTTCTTTTGCCTCTTCAAATCTGCTATTTTGTGGCTCTAGTATATTTTTTTTATTTGGCATCTTTAATCTCTACAATATCTGCTATTTTTCTATTTATTCTTTCAAAATACTCTTTATGCTCTTCTAGTGTCCTCCTAATTTCTTTCATGTCATTAGCCTTCCCACTGATTTTATTTAGTAAAATTATGTGTACACTTTGATGAGTTGTTCCAAAGTCTATATCTCCTCTGGTGTTTTAACTTCGTCATTGACTGGGCGAATTTAGTTAGCGATCTTCTGTTGTCTTCATGGCATGTAGATATCTTGATAAGGTTACTTTGGATTTTGATTTCCATCAGTACTCTAAATCTTCATATTTGTGGGACAGGTGTGGAGCAGAATGTGGGGCATGGAGAGGGGCACAGCAGTGCAGTGATGGGTTGTGGTGTAGGTATATGCACAGGTCCAGGACTCTGCACTTATGCTCCCTTGTCCCTGTCTCCCTGTCTGGGCACTCCATCTGGAAATGGATGGTCCAGGCTGTTTGCACTAGCTGGCTGGTCTCTGGTTCTCTGCATCTCAGTTCTTCTGCATTTTCAGCCAGGGCCTCCCTTCATACCTTGGGTCAAAATGAGTGTCCATTGAGTAACTTTATCTTTTTTAGAAACTCTTAAATTCTTATATACATAATAAATGGATTTAAAAATTAAAAAAAAAACTTTTTAGAAATTATCTGACTCTCTTTCTTCTATTTCTCCTCTATGATATATGAACCATTCCCACTAGCTTCATACTAAAGTTGAATGCCTTCAACAACTTTGATATAATCACATCATGCTGTATTTATAAATCAGGCCAGATAATTAAGTAGATTGAAGGATAAAAAAGAGAGCTGGTCTCTTTTATGAATGCATAGAAAGCTCATGCCATTTATTAGAATGATCAAGTATTTGAAATTGTCTCTCAGCCAAGATGTAATCACATAATAAAAATCAATGGTCATTAAATCTTTTGTATCACATGTAATAGAACACATATATTGATAGAAATTGGGGAACCTTGTCCATCCTGAGAATATGTACTTCCATGGTGATTTATTCTTTCTTCAGCTAATTTGTAGTTTATGGTATGCCTGTAACTTTATCTTAATTTGGGGGAGGGACATTTCTATTTCCTTAAGACAGTTGCCTATTAAACATAATCTAGCTTGATTTATTTTCCCATAATTGTTGAGAATCCTCAAAGAGTACTTTAATTGATAGATTTTGAGAATTTATTGAACATGGAATCTATCAAAAATTAAGGGCTTTGGAGATAATTTCTATTTCATTTTTAGATAATTATAATAAATCCATTTTGACAGATGGGTTAACTACTTTACAAATGCTATGATAAAATGGATCACTCACACTTTTGAGGAATTCTTTAATTCTTTATTTAGAATTCACTATCCTCATGAAAAGAAAATGCATACTAATTAAAGTAAGCACGGATTTTAAAAAAAGTAGAAAGTACTAGGTACAATAGTAAATGTGTAACTTCTAGGCACTTTTTCTTACTTCCTTGCTAATATAATTTGATCAGATTTTAAATGTCTAAAATGTTTCCTTTGGTCAAAAAATTATAAATGAGAAATCTCATGAGAAATTAAAAAATAGAGTCAGAATTTCATACTGTGACTGATACCCATGTTGATTTCTCAAAAACAATTCTGTTCATGTTATTCTTATTTTAAAATTCCCTATTTCTTAAGGTTAGAAATAAAAGAGAAATATATTGGAGACTCATATCCATATAATTTTCCAAAATTTCTAATAATTCAGAAGAAAAATAAGAAGAAAAATGTAACATATGAATCAAAGTTTAAAATCTTCATCAATTCATTTTCTGTAACTATGTACAAATTTGGTGGAAAACAACTATGTAAGTTTGAAGATTTATAATTAATTCTTAAAACAGGATCATTTTGGTTGGAGCGTTACACAGAACTGCCCCTAGCTTTCTGTTTATACCATTTTAGTATCAGTCTATTGTAACCGCTGACCTACTTTCCTATTTTGCCCACTAGAAGAAATGAATGGTTGTGATGTATGTGCACCAAAAATATGCATTAATTAGCTCAAATATATGTTTGATAGCCTCATTTCAGTAATGATGTGATAAAAATAATACTCATAGTTTTGAAGCTTGCAGGCATTCACTAAGTTTCTTTGCCTGGAGACTGATCCTGTGTCTTTTAAGAAGAATTCAAAATTCTGGATCAATCTTTTATATTGTCAAGGCCAATTCATCCATGTCCTCTAGATTACATTTAATGAATCAGTTGGAAGACAGTCAAGAGATATGATGTATTAGTCACATTTTTAGTGTGAATGTCAGAAAATTGCCTCTAAATTCAAATAGTCATGGATTTTTATAGGGAGTATATATGGATTCTACCATAAGAGAAAATCTTTTCACATTAATTAGGTATATCTTTATTGGTATAGTTTGATCTGAAAATTTTGCAATTTTTTAGTAAAAGTTTGCAAATATACACAGAAGTTTACATACATCACACAGAAGCTTTCACATTGGGATTTTTTTTTAATACAATTTGTTGTTGATATCTGGAGGGAAAATTTTACTGGTCCAATAGAATAAGTTTACATTCTTACTTGGTCAGTGCCCTGTAGTCGTCAGTATCATCACCATCATTATTATACAACAAATTTATAATAACTATATAAGTTTTGTTAAAAAATGACTAATCACTTTGCTTATTGAGGAAAGTTCCTATCAAATGACAAATATATGCATTTAGCTGATTTTATAAGAAAAATATATTATGAAGCATGTGTTAAGCCTTTGAACTAAGCACAAAAAAACATATCCAAATTAGGAAAAAGAGAGATTTTTTTCATTGAATCAAGAAAGGAAGAAAATATACTTACTAATGAAATGATAATTATCTTTCAAGTTTTTGTGACCTGACAGTTACCATACTCAGATTTCAATCATGTTTCACTTTTATATAACTCATTCCATATGGCACAACTTCTTTTTAGGCAATTTCCAAATCAACATATTTTTATTAAGATCTCTAAATACCCAAAGGCATTTTGAAAGTTGTATCACTATGAAAATAGAATATTTCTGTGTTTTAGATATTTTAATCTTGATTTTTTGTTAGAGTCTATAATCTAATTTTATACCTATTGAGTGCTTGAAATCTGACATCATTTTATTAACATTTTATTAAATTTCTTCCATAGAGGGAAATTACATTTCTGGATTATTTGGTTATATGTGCATTAATATTTTCTAAGGACTCATCTATAGTAAAGAAAACGTATTGATCCTCCTCACTGTAGGAGGCTAGACACATGAAATTTAGTGAGGAATAGAGCATCTTTAATGAGAAGTTATTCAAAATCTTGATGAAAGTTCTAAGTGATCTTGACTGGCACATTCTTTCTTTGTCATATAGTTGAAGGCCATTCAGGGATTATTTAAGGGAATCAATTTGCCTAATACAGCATTTACTATTGATTAATGGCTTCAGAATTGATGAAGTTGAATGGTAAATTGTAGGATTTTGCTGTAGAAATGCAAGTAATTTTTGGCAGGTAGGACAAATGACCACAAAGTTTAGGGTTTCCTAGGATTTTAAACAGTTTTGCATATAATCCAACAATTTTACCATTGCAATACTTTATTAAATTGTATATATGTGCATACATTATACCAAATTTGATATATGAAATACATATAGTCATAACACAGAGATATTGTGTGTTTGGTTCCACTGTAATAAAGCAAATATCATAAGTGTGTCAAATGATTTTTTTTGTTTCCCAATGAGTTGAACTTTATGTTTGTGCCATAGTGTAATCTATTAAGTGTGAAATAGAATTATGTCTATAAAACCAATGTACATACCTTCATTAAAATTACTTTATTGTTAAAAAAATACTAACAATAATCTGAGCCTCCAGTGAGTTGTGATCTTTTCATTGGTGGAAGAACCTGCCTTTATGTTAATGGCCGCTGAATGATCAGGTTGGTGTTCACTGAAGGTTGGGGTGGCTGAGGCAATTTATTGAAATAATAATGATTTTTTCCACATTGATTGACTCTTCATGAAAGATTTCTCTGTATCATGTGATGCTGTTTAATACCTACCATGGAACTTCCTCCAAATTATATTCAATCCTCTCAAACCTTTCACTGCTTTATCAATAAATTAGTGTACTACTTTAAATCCTTTATTGTCTCCAACAATTTTCAGAGCATCTTCACCATGAACATATTCTGTCTCAAGAAACCACTTTCTTTCCTCATCCATAAGAATCAAGCCCTCAATCCATTCATGTTTATCATGAGATTTCAATAATTCAGGCTCCACTGCTAATACTAGTTCTCTTGCTCTTTCCACCATATCTGCAGTCAGTCTCCATTGAAATCTTGAACCCCTCAAAGTCATCCATGAGAGTTAGAACCAACTTCTTGGGAACTCCTGTTAATATTAATATTTTGACTTTCTTCCAAGAATCATGAATGCTGTTAATGGCATCTAGAATAATGAATCCTTTCCAGAAAACTTTCCATTGACTTTGCCCAGATCCATCATAAAAATCACTATTTATGTAAGGTATAACCTTATTAAATATATATATATATTCTTAAAATTAGACTTGAAAGTAAAAATGAGTCCTTGATCCATGGGGCAAAGAATGGATGTTGTGTTAGTAGGCATGGAGATTCAATATTGTTGTGCATTTCCATCAGAGCTATTTGGTGGAATAGCCTTGCTATGAGCAGTAATATTTTGAAGATAATCTTTTTTTTATGAGCAGTGTTTCTCAACAGCTGGCTCTAAAGTACTCAGCAAACCATGTTGTGAAGAGCTGTGGTGCCATCTATGTTTTCCTTTTCCATTTATAGATTTAGTATAATTATTATGGACCCTAGGATTTTGTGAATGGTAAATGACCGTGCCTTCAACTTAAAGTCACCAGTTGCTTTATGCCCTAACAAGAGAGTAAGCTCTTTCTTTGAAGCTTTAAATCCACATATTGACTCTCTAGCTATGAAAGTCTTACACAGCATCTTCTTTCATGAAAAGGCTGTTTCATCTATATTGAAAATCTATGGTTTAGTGTAGCCATCTTCATCAATTATCTTAGCTAGACCTTCTAGATAACTCACTGCAGTTCTACATCACAACTTGTTGCTTCACCTTGGATTTTTATGTTATGGGGGTAGTATCTTTCCTGAAACCCTATGACCCAATCTCTGCTAGTGACAAACTTTTCTTCTGTAAGTTCCTTCACATCTCTCAGCCTTCGTAGAATGAAGAGTTAAAACTTTTCTCTGGATTAGGCTTTGTTTTAAGGGTTCATTTATCTTCTATCCAGAGCACTAAATCTTTATCCATATAAGCATAAAGCTGTTTTGCTTTCTTATCATAAATGCATTCACTGGAGTAGCATTTCTAATTTCTTTTAAGAACTTTTCCTTTGCAAAACTAAGCCAACTGTTTGGACAAGTGTTCTAGCTTTTGGCCTGTCTTGGCTTTCAATGTGTCTTCCTCCCTAAGCTTAATCATTTCTAGATTACAGTTTAAAGTGAATGTCATGTAACTTTTCCTTTTACTTTTACACTTAGAAGCCACTGTAAGGTTATTAATGGGCCTAATTTCAAAATTATTGTGTCTCATGGAAAAGGGAGGCTGAGGAGTGGAGGAGAGAAGGAGCAGCTGGTGGTGGAGTAGTCAGAACACAAAAAAAAATTATCCATTAAGTTTACCATCTTATATGGGCACAGTGCATGACATACCAAAACAATTACAACAGTAACTTCAAAAGTCCCTGATCAAATTTCAACATTATAGGTGCAATGATAATGAAAGCATTCAAATTATAGCAGGAATTACCAAAATGTGACACAGATGTTGCAGCATGGCATTGCCACAAACTATTAATGCCTGAAACTTAATGAAAAATATATGGAAGTAAGATTGACATTTCTGAGTAAAAAGACTAATGACAAAGTTGCATTCAAGAAAGTTAATTTAAACAAAGGAACTTAGTCCACAAAGAAGAGACCAGACACAAAATATTGAAAAGGTCTCTAGTGATAAATACATTCATTTACAGTTATGAAAGTTACCTAGGATTCTAATTTTAAATTTTGTATATTTTGACGAGTTCCTTGTAAATTTGAAACAAATCTCTCTAATGGCACCTTTACATTAAAAATATATATACCATATTCTTCATTATTTTTGGCACATGATTGCACTTGCGTATCATATTCCAAAAATCAGAAGCTGAAATATGTTGATTAGTAAAATAGTATAATGAGCATTTAAGAAGGATCCAATTCCATAGTCAAAGGAATCTAGAAAAATAACAGGAACCCCTTTGTCTTCACTACCACTGCAAGTATATTCACTGTTCCATGACTAGGACAGCAGAGGAGTCCCTAGTTTCACATTTAATTATAAATTTTAGGAAAGACATACTGAAGGAAAAAATAAAACTCCAATATCTTAGGACTTTGATTTATTTTGCCTTGCAAAACTGAATTTCAAGTCTGATGGTGTCCAAAGGAGTCCTAATTTCTGCTTATTTGCAAGATGCCAATCTGCACTTTCAATTTAACTACTTAAAAGCAAAGACACCTGCAGAAAATGCACCTTTCATTTTGACTCAGGTGTAGAATTCAAGTTTTCACCAATTACCTCCAGCTATAGAATATCATTATTATTATTTTAAAAATTTATTTATTAATTAAAAAATTAAGAAATCAACTAAAACATCAACATACATAATCAGTAATTCATAATATCATCACTTAGTTGCATATTCATCATTTCTTAGAACTTTTGCATTAATTCAGAAAAAGAAATAAAAAGACAATAGAAAAAGAAATAAAATGAACACAGGAAAGAAAAAAAAAAGATTATACCTACCATACCCCTTACCCCTCGCTTTCATTGATCACTAGCATTTCAAACTAAATTTATTTTAGCATTTGTTCCCCCTATTATTTATTTTTATTCCAAATGTTTTACTCTTTTGTTGACAAGGTAGATAAAAGGAGCATCAGACACAAGGTTTTCACAATCACACAGTAACATTGTGACAGCTATATCATTATTCAATCATCCTCAAGAAACATGGCTACTGGAACACAGCTCTACATTTTCAGGCAGTTCCCTCCAGCCTCTCCATTACGTCTTGAATAACAAGGTGATATCTACTTGATACATAAGAATAACCTCCAGGATAACCTCTTGACTCTGTTTGGAATGTCTCAGCATTGACACTTTGTCTCACTTCTCTCTTCCCCCTTTTGGTCGAGAAGGTGTTCTCAATCTCTTGATGATAAATCTCAGCTCAATCTAGGGTTTTTCTCAATCCCTTGATGCTGAATATCATTATTAATGGCGTATTTTTTTCTACGATGCCAGTTTCAAATAATCATGGTCCGCTGGAACTTGAGAAACATAAAAATAAGATTCTGGCCTGGGCTTACATTTTGGACAGAGTTACATACAAAATATAGAATGGTAAATTTTTTCCTCATAGTTCACTTAATGTAGATAAGAATGCAATGTTAGGTAGAAAAAACTGTTTGAAGCTATTCTACTCTTCCAGAAAAAAGAAATCTCGAAAGTCCACATTTTAGATAAAAAAAATGGTTCATTCACAATTAAATCCAAAATAATTTCAGTTTCTAAATAAATTATATTCAAAAAAAGTTTCACTACCTACAAATTGATGTAGTTCACTATAAAATGTATTGAGATAAATTATGAAGCTGAATCTCAAGTGCGCAACTCCCTTCATACGCCTGTTAGTAAAAACTAAACTATAAAATGTTTTTGAGTTTCCCTTTTTTTAGTAACTTTTGTTTATAAATATAATGTACTTTTTTCTTTAGCAATGCTATTCAGCCATAATTTTTATTTTAAAGCATCATGGTCTGTAAATGAACTATATTGTGTAAATTTGTAAATAATACATTAATATAATTTCTTCTAACAATACTGAAAGCATAAATTTATGTCATGCTATAATAAAAAATAGTTTCAAAATTTAATAGATAATCTCATTACCTAGCATATTCATAAGAAATAATGAATAAAGGGACAGGTAAAATTGTACCTGGAGCATTTAATGCTTCCAAGGGCACTGCAATACTGAATGAATTTTTGTATTAGTAGCTACAATTCTATGATGGGGAACTATGCATTCAAATGCAAGGTATTTTTTGGGTTTTTTTTTCCCCTTCTCATTGTGGATTAGTGATTGGGAAATAAAGAAATATGCCTATGGCCTGTATGCAAATTATGGCTCATCATCCAGTTCCATGAAATTAAAATTATAATTAAAAATTATAGTTTGCAAGTACATTGGTTCTTAAACATAGGAATGTGAAATTGTTATTTCTCTGCTAGAAATCCTTGGTCAGCAAATGTATTGGACACCTGTGAGGATAAGATTTATGTGTCAACTTGACCATTCTATCATATCCAGTACTTTTTCAAACACTAATGTAAGTGTGAAGATACTTTACAGATGTGCTTAACATTTGAAATCAGTTGACTTTAAGAAAAAAAGATTACCTGCATCATGTGAATTGGCTTAGCCAATCAGTTGATCAGACTTAACAGCAAAATCTATGGTTTCTGGAGAATAATTTTACTTCAAGACAGAAACACTGCAATATTGTCTCCTCTCAGATTTTTCAACCTGCCAGCTGCCCTACAAATTTTGGACTTGTCAGTCCTCACCAGGATGAACAGATTCTTTAAAACAAATCCTTCTCTTCTATTGGTTTGTTTGTTTGTTTCACTAGAGGACCTATACTTGCTGTATGCTACAGGACTTATTATAGAGCTCCTCAATTTCTTTTGTTTTTTTTTTTTTATCTGTGCCAGTTTGAAAGTAATATGTACCTCAGGAAAGCCATGTTTCAATCCTGATTCAATCTTGTGGAGGCAGTTATTTCTTTTAACCCTAATTCAATATTGTAGCAGGAGCTTTTGATTAGATTATCTCCATGGAGATGTGACACACCTAACTTTGAGTGTGACCTTTTGATTAGATGGAGATGTGAGTCTGCCTATTCAAGGTGGATCTTGATAAGTTTAT
The DNA here is from genome assembly GCA_004026745.1 of Myrmecophaga tridactyla. Classification (NCBI taxonomy): domain Eukaryota; kingdom Metazoa; phylum Chordata; class Mammalia; order Pilosa; family Myrmecophagidae; genus Myrmecophaga; species Myrmecophaga tridactyla. Next base: position 633 of record PVIY010031281.1, on the reverse strand, counting down.
TGAAGTCTTTTAAAAGAGGAAACATTTTGAAGGAATCTCAGAGTGGCGAGAAAAAGCAGATGTAGATGATTAGAGAACAGTTGCTTCAGAGAACAGAGACACAGATATTTACAAATGCTTGGAACCCAGCAGATGTTGCAGTATTGTTTCCCATGTGATGGTAAGCAAGCCAGAAGTTGGCGAGAGCCAAGAGAAGCCAAGAGATGAAAGCCAGCCATGGAGAAGAAAAGTGGAGAACCCCACAGGAACGGAGCCTGAAAGCAACAAAGCCCAGGATTAAGGGACCAGCAGATGCCAGCCATATGTCTTCCCAGCTGACAGATGTGTTCCAGACCCACCAGCCTTTCTTGAATTAAAGTGCCTTTCTCTGGATACCTTAGTTTATACATTTTCATAGGCTTAGAACTGTAAACTTGTAACCTATAAAATTCCCTTTTAAAAGACATTCCATTTCTGGTATATTGCATTCCAGCAGTGTAAAAAATTAATGCACCATCTTCCTAAACCTCAATCACTCTGCTCCACTCTAGTTTTTGCTGCAGCCTACCAACTTCAGGTAGTCTCCTGAGGCTCTGCTGTCTGAAACAGGACTAGGTGACCCTATTTCTTCGAACCACTCCCAAACTCAGTCAC
>PVIY010031280.1:0-30081 GCA_004026745.1 Myrmecophaga tridactyla | reverse complement strand
TAAATAGTTCCTAGTAAACATCTGTTATCTAACTTGAAACTGTAAATTCTTTAGATCACAGATGTTAAATTATTTAAAATGCTTTGAAATAATTGTATTTATAATGACAAAAAAAAGAGATCCAACTCTCTAAGGTGATTTAGTACTAAGAGCTTTATTTTGCTATATTTATGTTACTGATTTCAAACATTTGGGAGAAAGTAAAATGGCATTTTCTAATCTGCATCTTCATAATTTGTTCTTTTCGTTTTCATAATTTTTGTAAAAAGACTTCATTGAAAACAGGTTGCCCCCAGTTCCTGCTGTCATTATATCCCTACAATCTAGAACTTTCAATTACAAGTAATATGCCTATCATAAAAATGTTCATTTATTTAGCAGAAAGGTAATCTTTAATAGATGCATACATAATTTCATTTTCTATGACTGATTTACCTGCCTATGGATGCTCATTCTAGCAGAGCATTAGCACTCTCTGGGAACCCGTTTCTTTTAAAAGCTGTAGCAGTTCCTTCCAGTGATTAATTTCCTAAGACACTGAAGTGGCCTCTTTGAAATTCAGCTTTCAAAAGTGCATAGAAATTCCAAGAAGGAACTTAAGGACACATTATGCTTTTCCTTAGGGATAACTCCTACAATTAAGCATAGTGAGACCCTAAAAGGAACATTGTGAAGGCAACATCTCCTTGCATAATAACACTACAAAATAATACCTACTCAAACAAGCACACTCTGAAATACACACACATGAATGTTAACTAGCTTTGGGGGAGGTCATGTGCAATGAAGCGTGAGAAGTGATAGCATTAATAGAACACATCTTAGAGAGTCTGTTTTAAAGATTTTGTGAAATAAAATATCTTTTTATTTCATATTTGAAACCATAATTTCATATTAAAATAAACACATTATGAAGTGGAATTCAATCATGTTTCAATTACAAAGATAAAACATGAGGTTTCAAAGAAAGTATGCATTTCCTGGGATGCTTTAAGCTATTTTCCCAAGCCCTTTGGATTTATAGAGACTTTATTCTTCTAATAGGGATACCTTTAAAGAAAATCTTGAGGTCAATATATAATACATATAATATATTACTATATAAAGGAGAGAAAACGTATACAGCTGTTGAAAGCAAAGTGTAAGTGCATTTATCAGATCCATGAAAAATCAAGGGCTGCTGCCTATACAGAAAAGATAGATAAATAGATCGGGGAGGAGAGAGAGGGAGAAACACAGAGTGGGGAGTCTTTGGGGCTGTAGACCATATTTAAGGACTGTATAAGGACTGTATAGGAACAGTCATGGGGAAAAATTGGAGGAGAATGAAAATATAAGGAATGCTTCCAGGTGGGATAGGTGGAGACAAGACAAAAAAGGGAATATGGGAATGTGGGAATGAACCAAGGATGAATGGCTGACATCACAGCTCTATAAAGGTCTGCCTTTCTTTTATACCTGCATCCTGCAAACAGGGAGATTTTTTATATCAAAAATCAAACTTATATCCTGTCCTAGATTCTGTAGAAGGGAAACTTTGTAAATAAATTAAATACATATATGACCTGACAAATTAGATACATATATGACATGGCATGAAACTAGGAAGAAATAGTGCTGTTATAATGGAGTAAACAATGGATTAGGTTAGCAGAACAGGCTACATTAATAAGATAACATTACAACAGGATAACATTAAATAAGATAAATGTGAGTTCTCACACTTCATTGTAATTAGCCAACTATAAAAGAAATACTGTGGTTTAGCTGAAGTAAGAGGGAATCTAGTTTCTGACATAGATCTGCCACTAATTACTAAATAAAGAAGAGGCTCTAAGGAAATCACTTAACTTTTCTGAGCCAGATTTCTCCCCCTCAGTCCATCTCATCCGTAATTACAAGCTTAGCAACAAGTCTATCCAAAACCTTATGATTTTTTTCCCATTAGAATTTTATTTTAATTATAAAAAATATGTTCTTGCTTTAAAAAGAAACTAACTTTATATAACTGTTGGCAGTAAATAGTAAAGAGTTCCTAACGCCGCATCAGTTCACATTAGGGTGCATATCTTTTGGGATATTTTCCATGTATACATAAATATATTTAAATACATAATTATGGATTTTTTAGCAAAACAAATTTAAGCTAAACATAGTTTTTCAGCTTGCTTTTGCTTGGTAATATTTAATGAGCATCCCCACCAATCAATAAAGAACGACTCCACCGCTAGCTCAAAGGGAATACACGTTGCACATGTAGATATATCATGCCAAATCAGTTACCCCAAAGTTTGCAGCAAAGAGTCCTTCAACCAAGTATATCAGAGAACATCCATTTCTTTGCACACATTCATTTTGTCTGTTAAAATTTTGAATCAAAGCCCAATGAAAATTTTATTGAATTACCCTCAATTTATATTGAGCTTTCCTATCAAAGAACATCCTATGGGTCTCCATTTCTCCAGTCAGCAACTCTTAATATTAAGTAGGTGGTATTTTTTGTAGGCTTTCCCCTATCCCATTATGGCAATAGTTTCTCTAATACTTGAGCGTGGTTGTATTTGACTTTAAATATCTTATAAGTGAGATGTGTCTGTGTGTGTGTGCATACATGTGTACCTGTATAAAATAGTGCTCTCTGTGAAAGGATTCATTATCAGTGTTATTTCAGTGTCAACAAAGAAGGAAGATTTCCATCTCATCCTATTTGTACTATCTGTTTTAAATAGCCTGAGCTTTCTGCTGCTTGAGAGTATAGGAGACTGTCTCACAAAATCATTAAAGCCCAGTACTTTTCTGAAAGGAATATTTTATCAAACTTGTTCACGTTCTTCTAATTGTTGTTCTGTTAAGGTTCCTACTTGCCGTGAGTCAAATTTGGTGGTTTCTATATTGTTAGAGATAAATCCAACTGATACAGTTTTCACAGTTACTTTCCTAAATAATTATTTTAGATATTCTAGTATTTTAACTCCTCCTCATAACATTGGTTGTAGTCCGTTTATTTGATTTGATTTATTAACACTAGCTTATATTTTGGATGCTTCTTGTACGATGGACATTGCACTAATTTAATTCTCACAATACATTTTTGAGATCAGCATCACCCCATTTTGCAAATGAGGAAATTGAGCTACAAATCAGAATGTTTCTTGTTCAACCATACACAGACAGCAAGTGTCTTCAGGAAGATTCAAACTCAAAATCTATGTACTTCACCTGTACACTATAAAAATGTGGCAATTGTTAAGGGTCTTTCAGTTGCAAATCTAAACTTTGAATTGAGAAAGAAAGAGAACAGGGAACCTTCTGAGACCTCTACAACATAAGTTTCTTCCTAGAACAGATGTCTTCATTCTGCCCATACATCCTGTTTTAGTTTCCTAGGATGTTCAAAGTAGATACTATGAAATGGGTCTGGTTAAACAATGGTGAATAAATACACAACTATGTGATGATATTGTGAACTACTGATTGTACACCATGTATGGACTGTATGTATATGAAAATTTGTCAATGAAAATACTCTTTAAAAGAGAAGAGAAAAAAAGTTACCTCTGGGATTTACTCCCTACGATATCTGTTTCCTGGTTTTGTAGCCAGCTTGTGATGAGATTTTCTTGAGCTTCAGCCCTCCAATCAGGATGTTCTGCCCAAGAACATCTTTCCCTGTCTTTCTGGGCCTCTGTCTTATCCTGGGTTTTTGTTTGTTAGTTGTTTTGGAGCTCCCCTGTTTGCAAGAGTTTGGCTGACTCCTCTGTTTCCCAGGAGACAGACTTCCCTCTCCTGGATATTTGATTCTGGCAGGACTTTGTTCCAGACTGCCCATCTCTATAGTTCTTTACACTCCTTTCATTGTTTCTTGCTGCTTTTGCTGGAGGAAAATTATGGGAGGACGATCACCCCAGAGAGGACATTCCCAATTCAGTCTTTCCCACCCAAAACAGCAACAGGGACCCACAAAGGTGGCTCAGACCAGCTGCACAGGGCCTGAGAAGGGGATCAAGAAGGGCTCCAAAACCTTCTCGGTTGGCTTCCTGAAGGTGAGCTTTCCTGGCCTGTCCAACAAATGCAGCCCTTTAGCTAACTGGGGCCCACAGACTTGAGGAAGCACTGCATCTTTAAATCTCCATCTCCACAGCCATCTAGGGGAGGGGGCTTGAAACAATGCCTGCCACTGTCTTTGTTAGGTGAAGGTGAAACAATGGCTGCCACCATCTTTGTCTGAGGCAGGTTGGAACAAAAGGTGCCCTCAGAGCCAGGAACAAATGATCTGGATTCATTAACCAAAATCTGTGCTCAACCTCATTCTTGGGGAAGAGGACTTTTAAGTCCCTTTATGTCACTAGCAGCTAGCCCGGGACTGGGACCTGCAGTGGCCTACTGGGAATGGACACTGGTAGCTGCTACCCAGGAAAGCAATATACAATTCTTTACTATAATTTATCTGCCTCTCCCTCCAGCTCTTCCCTGGATTGTGTATATTGTTCTTCTGGCCTCTAGAGTTTTGAAATAGTTGTTCCAGACTATTTCTGCCTACTTAATAGCTGTTTTCATGGGAGGACTGAGTTCTGGAGCTCTGTACATGACTATCTGTTCTAGAAGATCCTTGCAGTTTTAAATATCAAAGTTTCAGGAAAAAATATAATGGCACAGCTTCAGTGAGTTTTCTAGTACTTGTTCAATAAATTATGTCTATTGGGAAAGGACCACACGCAACATAGGGGGCCATCAAGGATCAATCTCTGCACATTGGAGGCCATCTCAGAGAAGGTGGAGTTGTAAGCTGGATTGTGAAAAGGTTTAACTACAACAGGTATTAGTGTGTCTTCACTCTTTTATTTCCTTTTTCAAATTTGCCAATTTTCCCATTGTCATTTATCTTTCCTCGGTTTCATCTTATTTATATTTAATTCCTGCTTACAATTTTCCTTATCTCTTCCACTTTACCTTCCTTTGTTAATCCTTCTTTGTTCACTTGAATGTTTAGTTCATTTACTTTCTTTTTTTTTTTTTTTAAATTTGCATATAGGCAGGAGGCACCAGGGATCGAACTCCAGACCTCCAGCACGGCAGGTCGGAGCTCTGCCTGCTGAGCCACGGCAGCCGCCCTAGTTCATTTACTTTCAACATTTTAAATAAATGTGATGAATTTCCCCCAAGTACCATTCTGCCCACATCCTATAGATTTTAATATGTGGTAAGCTTAATGTTATTAATTTCTAAATGCTCTGTAATTTTAGTTGATTTGTAATCAAAGAGCCATTGAAGAAAGTGTTTTTACATTTTCCTTGTGGAAACTTTTCATCTTTTACATAGATACCTAAAAAGCTTCCCGGACTTGCCTCTTGTCAATTCTCAGCAGAGCAGCCACACAGTCATTTGAAGATGTAAATAGTTCATAGTACGGTCTGCTCAAAACTCTACAATAGATTTTCACCAAAATTAGGATAAATTGCAGACAGTTTCCCATGTGGCCTAGAGTGTTTTCTTTGATGTAGCATCATACTCACTATATTAGGCAGAGTTCTCTGGAGAAAAAGCACCAATAGGAGAGATCTATAAATACAAGATTTATAAAAGTGTCTGAAGCACCCAGAGGAATGGAAGAGCCCCAGGTTCATATTGCAGGCTACAAGCCTTTGCAACCCCAATGAAGGATCCAATGAACTCCATAGGAAAGTTTCCCTGACTGAAGCAGCAGTGAAAATTCTCTCTTTCCCCTTAAAAGCATTTGACTGATTGGATTATCTCATTGGCCAGAGATGTGCCCTTATTTGTAGATATAATCAACCACAGCTACTATCAACTGACTGATGATTTCATAAACCTGCCTTCTGGTTTATCAACCCACCATGAAATACTCTTGCAGTAACATTTAGGCCAGTGCTTGCCTGACCAGACAACTGGACACCATCACCTGCCCAAGTTGACATCAAAACGTAACCATCACAACAGGAGATATGCATGTGTGTGTATGAACTTAACTATCTTACCCATCCTCATCTATGATCTCCTCCTCATTCTGCCACTCAGACCACACTGGCCAACCACTTTTACTACAGCACAATGAGCTTGTTGCTCTGTGAAGGACTTCGCAATTGCTGTTTACTTTGCCTGGAATTTACTTTCTCCAGATCTTTACCTGGCAGGCTCAATCACTTCATTCAGGTCTCTACTCAACTATGACCTCATCAAAGAAGGCTTCATCACTCCTTGCCCATCACATTTAAAAAGAGGGATGGGGCTATCTTACTTGCCAGGCTCCTATGACAAATACCACACAATGGGTTGGCTAAAACAAGAATTTATTAGCTCACAGTTTCAGAGGCTATAAGTCCAAAATCAAGGTGTCAGCACGGCCATGCCTTCTCTCAGAAATCTGCAGCATTCTGATGCTGGCTTGCAGCAAACTGTGGCTTGCATATCTGCCTCTTCTCACATTGAGATTTCTTTCCTAGTGTCTGTTCTTCTGGTTTACCTTGATTTCTGGCTGCTTCTTGTTTGGCCTTCTCTGACTATGTCCAAATTTCTTCTCCTTATAAAGGACTCCAACAATAAGGCTTAAGGCCCACCCTGATTCAGCTGGGCCACACCTGAACTAATAAAAAACAACATCTTCTAAAGGTCCTATTTACAATGGGTTCACACACAAGAGAATGCAGGTTAAGACTAAGAACTTAACTCAATTTGCCACAGGTAGTGTAGGTAATTTTTAAAATTATTTTTAATAAATTAATTTTATAATATTAATATATTATAATATTAATATTTATTAATGTACAGACCATCTTTAGAACTTGAAGGGACTAGCTGGGAGTCAGAAACTTTAACTGTATGTCCCATGGCACGTTCTGAGTCTTGTACCATGTGACTAAATCATTTATTTTATGCTATTTAAAAAGAATATATAGTGACATTAATGGGGAGGGAGATAAATGAGAACTACAGGAAAGATTTGATGGAGTAAAAACACACCTGCTGGGTGATGGAGTATAGAAGATTTATGTAATGGGAGAGCAGAAGGCATTCTAGGAGACTAAAATATCCTGTATAAAAGCATAAAGGATGAAAGGGAAATAAGGACATGCTACTAAATATTGTATGCAAATTTTTATCTTCAGGGCCTAGTTTACTAGAGACTAAACATATATACCGTCTCAGTAGGGCAGTGGAAGCTTGTTAAAGAAAAACGGAAAATAATATTGCATAGAGACAAATGATGGAGGATTTTCAATTCAGGTGAGTTTAGCTTTGCTGGGATAGGAAATAGAAAGCCATTGAAGGTTCTTGAACAAGGAAGTGGCATGGTCTGATGAGTGTTTCAGAAGATAATTCTGACATCACTGTAATGAATGGAATAGAAGAGCTACAACCTGGAGACAAGAAGGTCAAGCAGGAAAGACTTAAAATTATTCTCAGAGGATACTGAGACATGGTTAGAGGAGTGGCTTTGGGTTGCAGGGCAAAATAATGAGTATAAGAAATCTATTTATTTTTAATCAACAAGTTTTGGAGTAAAGATAGGAAAACTGGAGAACTGATATCAAAGTAAATACAATCAATGAATAATTAAAACCTTTTTTGTATACAAGCTAGTGTGTCATTACTCAGGTAACATATGAAATACAAAAATGTACAAACTTAATTCCTCTGGTCAAGTAATTAATTTTTTTTTTGTATGCTATATGGCAGGGCCACATTTCATTATTTTTCCATGTGAGTATCCCAGTATTGCAGCTTCATTTGTTGAATTTTTTTGCTTGTTTGTCATATTTTATTTGTTTGTTTTGCTTCGCTTGCTTGTTTTGGGGGAAGTGCATGGACTGGGAATTGAACCCAGTTCTTGCACATGACTGGCGAGAATTCTGCAACTGAACTACCCTTGCACCCCCCAAGTACTTGATTTTAATAATCATTTTCACTTTACCAATAATTGTATAGTTTATGAACAACTTTATAGAGATTTTCTCATCTTATCTCACAAATGCTCAATAGCTATTATTATATCCCATTGTACACAGGAGGAAATAAAAGCCCAATGAGTTTAGGTAGCATGATGCCAAGTCACAGAACTGAAAAGCCAGGTGGCAAAAAACTGGGACCTGTATCTCCAAACCAAGTTCTGCTTGGTTTCAAACATTACTCTCCAAGAGAGATGGCTAACATTTTTTTGAGCACTTACTATGTTTCAGGTACATGGTACCTTTATTTAATCCTTTTAAGCTTCTGATGAAATAGGCATTATTATTATTATTAGCACTGCTTACTAATATAGAAATACTGAAGCTTCAGAAAAATAAGTGACTCAGCTTGTCACTCAGCTTGTAAGGGTTGGACAAGGATCAGAGTTCAGATCTGTCTGACCCAAGAACTTCAGCTCTGACCAGTCACACTCTTCCACAATACCATTGTAGGGAAGGAAAAGTGCTACAGGAGCACAGAGCTGTGAAAAGATTCCTACAACATTGGGATCAGGTCCTGATGAAGGATTTAGTATTCAAACAGGCTTTTAAAGGATGGGTTGACAAGAAATAAAGAGGGCCACTAGAGATGATAACGTAGGTCAATCCCTTTGGAAGCCTCTACTGTTTGAAATAAAACTCTAAGATTTTGGACCAAATGACTTGGCTAGTAGTTGTATTATTTACCCCAATAGGAAAAGTTGGGAGGGGACATGGATAGGACAGAAAAATTATAAATTTAATCTTCAAAATATTTTGCTAGGCCACTATCAAAAATACCACAAACTGGTTTTGATTCAAACAACAAGAATTTATTGGCTCACAGTTTCAGAGGTTAGAAGGCTTACTTCTTCCTGGGGTCATGAGCATTCTGGCTGGCCAGCAATATTTGTGTTCTGTGGCTTTCTCATCACATAGCCATGTCCTCTCCTTTCTCACTGACTTCTGGCTCCTCCCTGTGGATTTTTCTAGGTCTGAATTTCATCTGCCTATAAAGGACTCCAGTAATCAGACTAAGGCCCACCCTCATTCAGCTGGCCATGCCATAACTAAACACCTTAACAGAGCCAGACCAAGGCCAAGACTGCAGTTTTGGAGGATAGAGTATATAATTCCATCTACCATAATATGGTACTGTGCAATACTAAATGCCTAAGTACAAATGTCTAATCGATTTTTTGGAAAGTGGCCAGATTGTTGAAGGCTGAAAATACAAATTTAAGAGCCTGTAAAATGAAGATAACAATATCTACTTAACCAATTTGTTTTGAAGGTTAGATATAATCATGTAAGCAAAAGGTCTTTGAAAATTGGAAACTATTGTTATTTTGTGAATTTTCATGCAAAAGAGACAGTTGACAGTTGTACCTTAAAGGAGATGAGATCTCTGAGGCTTAGTATTTCATTGAGAAAGCAACAGAGGAGTGGAAAGTACTAGTTAGAAAGACTGGATAATTGGGAGGTGGGAAGAAGAGAATCTGAATATAGTAGAATAACATTATTTGCTGCCCTAAACGTCAAGGGAGGAACACTTTTAAGGAATGAAATGCATCAAATAATCAAGTAGATTGAAAGTAAAAATAAATAGCTGCCAGAGATGACAATAAGTTGACACTGAAGAGTAATTCTAATGGAATGGGAGAGGAGAGATATCAAGTAAATGAACTTAAGACCAGGTGCATAGAGCTGAAAGGGCCACTGAAGATGTTTGGTAGTAAAGGGAAACAGGGTAATAAGATAGCACCTAGAAGGGGGAACAAACACATGTTAAGGAGGACTTGAGATTCCAGACTAGAAATATATATATATACTTCTCTTAGGAAACAGGAAGATACGTCAACAAGAAAGGAGACAGGTTGATTTTACAGTAGAATAAACTCTCTAAATTGGAAGAGAAATGACAAGCTGAGGAAAAGGGAAAATGAGTTTATACTATATGCCCTTGATTGTCTCAAATAAATATGAATAATCATTTGATGAAGAATAAAGATAGAACTTGAGGAGAAAGAGAATATGGAATTGGTAAGGTGAGGGTAAAAAATATAGTTCTCTAAAAAAATATTCAGGGTAGCTACTCTTTTGAGAACCAGTAAGAGATTTATGAAAATAGGAGAGCACTGATATAGACACAGTTAAAATTAGCATGAAATTGTGGTACGCCTCATCTGGAACAATTTCGCGTCCTGTTCCTATAGAATTGTGCAGTCAGGGATAAGTATCTGATTATACAGGCAGAGGGTTATGGGTTGAATTTTATTCCCCCAAAAGGATGACTTCCTAATTCCCAGTACCTCAGAATGTGACTTTATTTGGAATAGGGTTATTAGAGATGGAAGTAGGCAAGTAAAATGAAGACAAACTGGAGCAGGGTCTGCCCTTAATTCAATACGGTTGGTGTCCTTATGGGAAGGAAAGGAGACAGAGAGAGAGAGAGAGAAGATGGTCAAGTGACAAAGGCAAAGACTGAGCTGTGCCACCAGCGAAAGAATGTCAAAAATTGCCAGCCAAGCCAGAAGCCAAGAGAGAGGAATGGGACAGATTCTTCCCTACAGGCAGGAAGCACAGTTCTTTCAACACCTTGATATTGGGCTGCTGCTCAGGACTTAGAAGGAAATGAATGTATCATTGGAAACTGGAGAACCCCGATACAGAGCGCTTCAGCTCAATTTTTTTTGCCAGAAACATTGCATCACATAAAAGTCAGGTTCCACATAGCTACACTTCAGCTTCATTATGATATAAACAAACTAGCTTTGGGTCCATTCTTGGAAAATGTTCCACTCTTTTAATATTGAAATGGGAAAACTATTTCCAAAAGTACTAAACAAACACCTTAAAATGAACTTAAAAGCCCATTCTTACGTTGATAACTGCCTGTGTTGAAGAAGCTGGTCTTAAACTTCAACTTGAAGATTGTTTTCAGTAAATGGTTGAATAAATTAATAATGATATTTTCATATTTGTAGTTCCATAGCTGAGATCTTCTGAAAAGAATTTTAGAGAAAGCTACTTGTGAATATATTTCGATTTAAAATGTTTAAATATAAAAAATGTTAGCAAAAATGTGTATATTGTAAGGTAGGAATATGATTAGATGGATTCTGAAGTATTTACTGCAGTTTGTTTCAAAGCTATGTAGAATTTAAATAAAATGTTAGGCAAAAGAGAAAGACAATAAATTCAAATTTATATCCAAAATTTTCTTAGATTAAAAATTCTGCAATACATATACCACACACACACACATTCGCACACATGCATGTGTGTTTTGGATCTTAAAAACTAAACGGAAGGACATCAGCATTCTAAAATTCTCTACAGGCTGAAGCCATGTCCTGTTTGTGCCAGAAAACAATTCTGTGGGGGAAAAAGGGGGCAAAGGAACAAAGGAATGAGAGGTGAGAGGAGGGAAAACTAAAAAGAAAATGAATGGAGGGAAAATCATATATAAAAACTTACTATCTAAACTCATATATATGCCACTTATACTTTTAAATCTAAGACTACTGGTGGTCATGGCATTCTCTTACCTCCAAACTCTTTCTTTTTTTCTCAATTTTGGTATGTTCCAGAGTGGTTCACTAAACACTGTCACATTTTCCTGTACTACATCTATCTTCCCTTTTGAGCCAAACAAAAACAATGCCTATCCTTCATATACAGGCTTTGCAGAATTGGGTACACATTAGCAGACACCAGTAAATTTATACAGCACAAATATTAACCATGAACTTCTTTAAACCAGGCAAAATTCTAAAATTTGAAGCTTTATAAAACATAATCACAGAATATCATCCTACTTCAATTTTATGCTTATTTAATTCACATACAACAAATAAGAAAACATTTCCTAAAGCAAAAAAACAAAAAAAGCTGTTACACTGTATTTTTTTTTAAATGCAGCATGTGAAAAAGAGATCAGGCTTCAATTAGAGCTAAGCATGAAGCTGATCAGGTCGGGACTAAGGTAAATCAGAATACAGGGGTAAGGGAGACACTGTCTTTATTTCAGAAATTCACCTATTCCATGAGATCAAAAGAAGAGAGGTTTATTTTGCCCAAAACCTAAATTTTCTGTAGCACATACTATAATTCAAACTATTTGGATAGGTCATTTGAACAACCCAAATACATGGAGCTCTGAATGGGATCGAGGGCTTGTAACTCTGTACAGCTTAATGTAATTCCCAGATATATTCCAGAGCATGTTGAGCAGATAATCAAAAAGAATTGGCAAAGTCCCTTGAGGGATGAGAGAAAAAATATGAAACTATTAAACTTTACCACCAGGGAAACCCCTCATACTGTCTCAAACATTAGGGACTCCCAAAGTCAATAGGCTAAGCCCTTGACCTGGAGGCTTGCTTTTGTTGAAGCTTATTTACATAGCAGAGAAGCTAATCATACCTATAGTTATGCCTAAGAGTTACTTCCAGAGGACCTCTTTTGTTGCTCAGATGTGGCCACTCTCTTTCTAAGCCCAATTCTACAAGTAAAATTGTTACCCTCCCCCCAGGTGGGACATAATATCCTGGGGTGAAAGTCTCCCTGACAGCATGGGAGATGACTCCCAGGGATGAACCTGGCCCTGGCACCATGGAATTGACCACACCTTCCTGACCAAAAATGGGGAAAGAAATTTAACAAAATAAGGTATCAGTGGCTAACAGAGTTCAAATAGAGTCAAGAGGCTTTTCTGAAGGATACTCTTATATAAGCTTCAGCTAAATATTGCTAATTACCATGATTTGCTAAACCCCAATAAAACCATTTCAGCTAACCCTAGAGAATACCTAGAGCTCTATCTGAGATTCTACAAGGGTTCCATGCAGTAGAGTAACTTTCCAGAACCCTACACCCTCCAGAGGGTCCCTAGGCCAGATAAGTCCTGAAACCCAGAGGGGCCAGCCTTTCCAGAACATCCACCAGTTCCATCCCCCTAGCCCATAATACCAATACCACTTTCCAATGTGAAAAGGTTAGAATGGGCGTAGCCCAAATACCCCTAAAATTGGGAGAAGGTGGAGTTATAGCAGAGAAGATAGGATTTAACAAATGAGTATGACTGTTGAATCATTATATTGATACTTCTTTTAGTCTCCAGTGTCTTAAAGCAGCTAAATGGAAAAACCTGAAATTGTGGAACCCATACCAAACTTTGAAATGAATTCTACAACTAATTTTTGTGGTGTGCTTTGAAATTTATTGCTTTTTTGTATCCATGTTATTTTTCACCATAAAAAATAAAATAGTGCTTACTTTGGCAGCACATATACTAAAATTGAACAATAACGAGAGGATTAGCATGGCCCCTGTGCAAGGATGACATGCAAATTTGTGAAGCATTCCATATTTAATAAAAAAAAAAGAGAAGAAAAAATAAAATAATTAGGGCGGGCCATGGTAGCTCAACAGGCAGAGTTCTCACCTGCCATGCCAGAGACCCAGGTTCGATTCCCAGTGCCTGCCCATGCAAAAAAAAAATAAAAATAATTTTAGAAAACTAAAAAAAAATGTAGCATGTAGTGTAAAATACTTTCTGTACAATATTAACTTTGGGAATGATCTTTCTTTTTAATCTCAGCAAAACAAAATATTCTAATTTAATAGGTTCCAGAAAACTACCTTGTTGGCAAATTATATACAAGTAAAAAACCTCAAGCTTACCCCCAAGCCTTCCCAAATGATACTTTAGATGTCTATTAACTCTGACCTAAATACAGCTTTCAATTTAATAAATGCATCACCTCTTACCATCCTCAGCTTTTAAAAATTAATAATACACTAAAACTGCACCCAGAAATGACATTGTGGCTTTTTATTTTAACATGCCTACTTCTTGATTATGAAGTCTTGCTTTAAGCTATTGATATATGCTTTTAATCAAATCAACATTAAATTTTAAATAGTAACTTTTCTTTATTGTTTTATTTTATTTTTACATCTTTTCAGGCATATAAGTTTGGAAAATGGCCATTTGTAACTAATTTAACACCTGTAAACACATGGTTTAAAGGAGTCATGATTTACTAAGACCACAAACACACTTATTTATTTGCAAAAGATAGTCCTACAGGGAAGCATATTTGAAAATTAAAAATGTTTACCCTGAAGATTTTACTTCTCCTACTCTGTAACCTCTTCCCTTTTATCCCTCTCTTTCTGTATGGCCAGTTTCCATCCTCCTGACCCAACATTCGCTCCTCTCCCATTCACATTTAAGGACTGTCACTTATTATCCTGGCAAAGGCTGCAAAGTAGACAACATTTCAATTGCTTGTCCATGAGCAAAACTGAAGAAGGAGGGGCGTAGGCATGAGTAGCACAGAGGACGATGTTGCTGACACCTGGAGCAAGGAGCTACCATTCACACAAGATGCTAGGCTGTGTCTGGGCCTTGGATCATGTCTTATAGTCTACATCTTCTTGTAAGTGGAAATCTGCTTATATTTAAGATTTCATTTATCCTTGTGGCCAAAAATTACACCTGCTATATATATATATTATATTAATATATATTAAAATTATGCCATGCATTCATACCACATTTTATTTCAAAGAATACCTAAAGTAAGAATTATATTTTAAATCTTGGTTCCCTGTGTTTAGCCAAATCTTCAATATCAGAACTAAGCCAGGCCTGTTAAGCTTTCTCAGTCCATTTCATTTTGTTGTCATGGTGAAGTCTTACTGTCTGAAAAAAATACATCATTAGCCATCTACTGCTAATAAATCAGGAGCCCTAAAAGAAATGTATAATGTCCAGTGAGTTTGCAAATTGGGATGATAAATTTCAGTTTTACTTCCCAAGAATTCTTTCTTTCATAAAAGGCAGGTCATGTTCGTGTTGAACTGCACATTCTTTCTGGCTATAATCTTTAAGATAATGCCATATTACATCCCTGAGCCAAGGAGGGAGACCCGAAGGAAGGGGCCTTCAACAACCTGTCACTCTTCTTTCAAATGTCAGAGAACTTGAGACTCATTATGAATGCTCTGCTGTCTTGTCCCTTTCCCTTATTTACATGTGCAGAAATATTTAAAATGTTGATATTTTAAGGGCACCTGGTTTCTTGACTGTTCTTAAGTGCTCTTCCACACACACGAGACTGATGTCTCAGCCACACGGAGTGGGTGAGTGGGCCAGCCTGGTGACATCAAGGGGACCACCATGATTTTTACTTTTTCCCTTATTTGTTCAATTGAAGCTAAGAGAGCGGAGGGTGGAGGTGATCATTTTGTTGGAAGGTGAAAAAACATTGATGTTTTTCTAATTAATTTACAGTCTAGAAATCATAATATGTAGGATAAAAAGATCATGAGAAAAATTTGAAGGAACAATAGTTGCTCAAAAGCTAAAGTTTTAAATACTTCTTTTTTAAAAACTTATATATATAATAAAGGAAATAGAGGTACATGAGAATTGACTTCTTTCTTCACGTTATAACTTTCCAAAGTGAGGACTCTTTCTGAAGACCCACAACAAATAATTCACCTCCCTGAAGGAGATCTCCAATCAATATACTCTATTATTTTATTAACTGTGTAGTAAATAACATAATAGAATTCACTAAGTCTGGCATTCAACCAGACTCCAGGACAACTGGAAGAAAAATTTGGCTAAAATAGTTTCTCCTATATCAGGTAAACCCAAAATTACATTTGATTGATTTAAAGTTTTTATTAAAAATACATTTATTCATTCTATATGTATGCACACTGAAGGTTTTCATCTCAGTAAATGAAGCAAAACTGTTGTAAAAATATATAATGAACTCTTAAAATTCAATAATAAAAAGACAACACAGCTTTTAAAGGGCGTGGGGGAGAGGATCTGAACAGATATTTCCCCAAGGAAGATAAACAAATGGTCAATAACATAAAAAGAAATTATACCTTATTAGCCTTCCAAGAAATGCAAATCAAAATCAGAATGAGGTACCACTTCAAACCCACAAGGATGGCTGTAATAACAAGTATAGGCAAGGATGTAGTGAAACTGAAGCCCTTATACACTGCTAATGGGAATGTAAAATAGTGCTGTCTCATTTGAAGACAATCTGGCAATTTCTCAGAAGATTAAACATGGAGTACCATATGACCCAGCAATTTCCCTCCAGGTCTATATCCAAGAAAAATGAAAACTTAGACCCGCCCCAAAACTCAGGCATGAATGTTCATAGCAGTATTATCAGTAATAGCCAAATAGTGGAAACATCCTAAATGGCCATCAACTGATGAATGGATGAATAAAAGAAGGTCTATCTACACAATGGAGTATTATTTGACAATAAAAAGGAATAGAGTACTGATACATGCCTCAAAATGGATAAACCTTGAAAACATTATGCCAAGTGAAAGAAGCCAGACACAAAAGACTGCCTATGATTCCAGTTATCTGAAATGTCCAGAATAGCAAAATCTACAGAGATGGAAATAACTAAGTGGTTGCCTGCGGTTGGGGGAGAGGGAGGGCAAGATAGGGGAGCAGAATGGAGGCAGGCACTCACTGCTAATTGGTACAAGTTTTCTTTTGGGGTGATAAAAATGTTCTAAAATTGATTGTGGTGATGGTTGCATAATTATGTAAGTATACAAAAAAAAACCCCACTGAATTGTGCAATTTAAATGGATAAATTGTATGGTACATGAAATACATCTCAATAACCTTCTTTCAACAAAGTATTAGAATAATCTCAGTTGAGAATAAATCTTTTAACAGCCACAGAAAGAGACCTGGCATGAGAATTCACACCAGCTAAATAACAGCGTCATCTCAGCACTCAGCAATTTAGTGAATGACCCTCTCTCCAAACATAAAACTAAAAGATGACTCAAAGTCAGTCAAAGTCAGTCTTGTTTGGTTGAATAAATACACATTTTGAAAAAAACCTTTAATTAGGGTTTCCTAATCCAATAAACAATGATTCAATAAAATCAATAGACAGTAACTTAGGCATGAACTGAGCTACTACTGTGCAGTAGCAGACACCTGGAAGTGGTGCTGACGGCTCCGCCCTGCCTTTGTCAGCATGCCGTGAAGTCAACGTCATTCAGCTCAGATGAAGCTCCTCAGGGCAATAATTAGATGATTATTTAATAAACATTTATTTAAAGGATGTAAAGTTTTTTCAATCATTTGTTGTGAAATTCTTCTTGGTCTATTTCTTGAGATTCCCGTCTGCATGATGAAATTATCTGAAATGATTTTTTAAATGGACAAATCTCATCTTACTAAGATTTGTCCATTTTAAAAATTTAATATATGGTTCACTTTTCTTATTATTCAGAGTAACACTGCCTGTATTTTCTTCAGCTAACATAAGCCATAGTACTACAATTTAAAAGGAAGTATATCAAACTTATTAAGCAAAAACAGAAGGGACTTATATCATTCTTTAATCCTAAGTGATAGTCACTAAGCAAAAGACATCAAAATTACAATTTATTTCACACTGGATACAATTTATTATGATAGGAAGCAATCAATAAAGATTCTATTAAATGTCTAGCAATGCTTTTCACTAAAGCTGTGAGTTTATTTAAGGGATAAAAACAATTTGAAAGGAAAAGTTTAAATTCTCACCATGGAGAATAGTGTCAACCTCACTGAATTATATTAAATTTACTAATCAACATAAGCTTGGAGACAATATTCTTCTTTTATTGAAATACAGTTTATCAGAAAGTGATATTTTATACAAACCAAATTTTGAAACCTAGCCTGAGGATCATGTAGCAAAAATCTAATTCCTTATCATTGTGATATAAACAACTATAACTGGTTCTCAGTCATGTTTTTTGAAATGTGAAACAGCAGAGATCTGTAGTTAAGTATAATGTGACAATTCAAAGATTTGTACAAAGTTTCAAGTATCTATAGAATTTTTAGTACACATTAACAAGAAAATGTAGTTTTCTGTCTGTGAATTTATTTAAATAACAGCCTTTTTCCTTAAGAAATTATATAGCCTTTTTATTTTTATGCATTATGTACAATAAAAGAAAGAAGCACTGCGCAGTGATGTGGTTGAAAGGTTATTATTACACCAATGACAGAGACAAAAGTATATTATCACTTGGATGATGTCAATGAAAGGGTATCATTACTTTTTCTGAGAAGAACATTCTGGTAAGTAAACACACAAGTACAGTATTTATTACTTTATTCCACATGTGTCTCCAAGGAAATCAGAAAGAAATACAATTAGTTTGTGATGTTAGGGGGATAAAGTCTTTGGTTTCATTTGTTCAACAAAAAACTCTGAATCAATTATATTTTCATCAAATTTTCCTTCACAGCATAGCATTCTATTTTCCCATCTATTTTATATTTCTCACATATCTCAAAACTATCTTGCTAGAGAGAGTGAAAATAAAAATCCAAAGTCAAATATAAAGTGCTTAAAACTTCCAATGCTAAGTCTGTCCATGGTTATACATATTAAATGGAATCATATATATTGCATCTTTATAAATCTGTGAAGATCAGCATGTTATTCTAAGAAATGTCTAATGAAAAAGCACTTTGTGAGATGTAAACAAAGGAATTTTCCCTAATCTTTTAGATGAACCCAAATTAAGCTGATTTGCTATTTAAAACTACTTTTTTTAGCTTCTTAGAAATCATGATCACTAATGCTAGTTATAGGAATAACATCACACTAAAGGAAAATAATTCAAAAGCAGAGTTCCTTTTACATAAAAATGGTCACAGCCGAATCTTAGCATATGGTAACACAAGTGTTTTTCTCATCAAACATTTGTCTCTCCAAATCTACAAAAGGCCACCCCCCAAAATTAGTTAGGAAACTACAAACACCAAAGCCCATGCATGCCTTACTTCTATTGCTAGTCTGGTAACTAGGATAAAATATGTAGTCTCTACATGGACACAAGCTTTCATCTCGAAAGTCAAGGAAGACCAGCCGGGCATGATGGCTAAGTGACATTTCCAGTTGCCTATTGCAATCATCATTAAGTAAAGAAAGAGTATACTGCATGAATAAACAAGAAGTTTACACACTTTCACCTTATAGAGATTATTTGATTGGCCCAGTCATGGATGGATCAATCCAGAACAATCACCTCTATATTTCTTTAGTCACTTTTTTTTTTGAGATTTTTCCTTCAGGTTATTTTTTTCTACACAACTAATACTTAATTTGCCTGTTCTTTTTTCTTCCTTCCCCTCAGATTTCTGCCCTTGATATATTGATTTCTTATCTTCTACAGAGTGCAGTTCCCATTTATTTTCAATTTTCTGGGACAGAGATTGTGGCCAATGTCCCTCCCTATTTCACCACAGGCCCAACCTCAGCTTCCTTCACAACCTCTGCAAATGGACCAACTTCACTGTAATCATGGCAAGAATGAATTCCCAACTGTCCCACCTAACTCTCTACCTACTCATCAACTGATCAAGCATAATAAGAGCTAATAATTTATGGCTATGTGGCAGGCAACAAGCTAAGAACTTTACATCTCTTAACTCACATAATCTTCCCAAACCCTCTATGAGCTACAAAATCCTGTTCTCACTTTACATATGAGAAAGCTGAGGGCAGAGAGTTAAATCATTTTAACCAGTGCATGCAGTTATTATAAGGCAAAGCTGGAATTTCAACCCAAACTCTTTACCTCTGTGCAACTGCTTCTGTCACCATCACATCAACACAATTTGACAGTCTTTCTCTTAAGCCTTCAGGAAGCTCAGAAATCATGCCTAGAAAGTAGGGATTTAAAGTAAATGAGGGTATCGTAGATTGTTTGACACTGTAAAGCATGAAGGGAAAGAAACAGTGATCTATTGAAAGTGACTGAAATCTGCATTGTACCAAAGGGCCTAAAATAAATAATTCTGTAAAATTAAAATGCAAACTAACAACATCATTCCAGGTTCCTTTGGCTACAAACACACAGGCTGAAATGCACACTATTTTTGCATTGCTTAATGTTGAAGTTTGGTGGTGGTGGAAGGGACACTAAATTACACCTTCCCTTCCCCTTTAAGTTGTTAACCATTTAGAAATAAATGCAAGGATCAAAGCAATGGATATCAAAATATCAAAATCGGGGTTAATAGTTCTACTTGGAAGGATGTGGTTTAAACTTGCAACCAAATGAGCTCCTGCCTCTTGCACCTAAGTCTGGTCCTTGAGACTCCCCTCCTGAGGCCAGTTAGGTGTGTGGAGCAGACAGCCTTACCTGACTAGGTAAGTTAGGTGTGTGGAGCAGACAGCCTTACCTGACCAGCTGGAAGAAGATCCTGGCTTCATACAGTGCATTGCAAAGTTAGAGACCACATGTGAGTGGCATTTTAACATGGAGCATGGTGTTAGATGCCTACCACTTACCATCAGAAAAATCACTCTTCCTCCCAAGGGAAGGATGGAGCAAGGTACGGAGGAAGAGTTACTGCCAATACTATGTATTATTTTTATATGTCTTTGGAATTCTTTAACATCCATTAAATACAAAACAACAAAGAAGAATATTTTAACAAATTAAAATATGTATATCTTGTAATAATATATTGCACCTATATAAAAGATACAGTATCTTTCCAAAAAAAGAAACAGAGAGACATATATATACATATCTTTCTGTGTATATGTGTATATAAATAGAGTTTTGGAAAAACATTTTAAAACAAGTTATTCTCGTGGACTACCAAATAAACTTTTATTTAACTCACTGCAACTCCATGGTATCTAAGTGGTGGAAACAGCTGATGTATCTGATTCTGCCTAAACATACCTGTTGGAAGTTTTACACATTTAAAAGGATATTCAACAAACTGACATATAATTAACACAGTAATGTCAGGATACCCAACATTTGTAATCCTCTCTTTTATATGTACACATTTCTATTTTAATTTTTGGATGATAACAAACAAGACAATTTTCTTCTGATGGTATTAAGCTGTGTTTTAAATTCCACATGGCAAAACAAGTACCAGTAGGTGGTACTTTTTTTACTCTATATGAGGAACACTTTTGCAGTAATTAAAACGTATCACATTTCAAATCTGATATCTTATTAAGGAGATGCTTCTACATAAGTACAATACCACTATCCCAACTAAAAAAAAATTAACAATAATTTTATAGTCAGCTACTTAAATCTATGTTAAAAATTTCCCACCAATTTTCAAAATGTTTTTGTAGCTTTTTAAAAGATCCAGTATCCAAATAAAAATTCACATATGGCATTAAAGATTGTCATGCCTCTGAAGTCAATTTTAATCTAGAAAGTTCTACATTTTTATTTTCTCTTGAATTTGACTTTTTAAAAAAACCTAGGCCAGATGACTTAGAGAATGTTCCAAATCATGCATTTGTCTGATCAATTCACATTTGTTTTTCTCATTACATTAGTCCTTGTATATTAGGAGTTACATAAATGGTTTATTCAGGATATACATCTCTGGCAAGAATACTTACAGTTAATGATTTTATATTGAATAAAAAAGGAGAAACAAACTGTCAGGTTGTCCTCTAATTATCAGTGGTTGAGGTAGTGACTGCCAGTTCTTTGCATGCTAAAAGTAAATTTTCCTGTTTGCAATTAGTAAGCAATCTGTGGAGTATACTTTATCACTGTGAGAATACTGTGTTCCTCAACAATCTATCAACCAAAGATTATAGCTCTATGATGATCCTGCTTGAATAGGATATTAGACATTGGGGCTGCAATAGTGAGTTTTAACATACATTTAGTAGTCTCTCTCTCATTCCTTCCCTCCCTCTGTGTTTGAATTTTCCTTTTTGGTATATTACTATTGACTTATAGATTTTTTTGTTTGTACATCCAAATGTTTTATAATCATTGTTATTCATTCTTTTTTTTTACAGCTCAAAATTCCCCAAAACAGACCAGCAGGAGCCCCAACGATCTGGTTCCTGAGTCCTTTTGACAGGGCCCCATTATTCCCTGAAGCACATCCTTGCTTTCTGACATCACAACACAATCCAGACACACCTGTGTTTTCATAGCCCAGCCATTCCCCAGGAGCTTTCATTCATTTTAGAAATGAATACTGTTCAGAAATCAAGATCTGGGCCCTAAGTTTTGACTACTTGTATATCACTGCTTCCCAAAAACTCCCTCATTATTAAAGAAGGACAGAAATAAAAGAACTTAGTATACACATTAAGGAATTGGGAAAGATAAGAAAAATATTTCAAGATATATAGGCACCAAGAAGGTAGAAATGAAGAACACTTTCCTTAACCAAAACTGAAAACCAGGAGCTATAAGATTTTAAACATACTATAGCAAAAGAAAACCAATAGTTAAATACTATGACTGGAAGAAATATTTGCAATACAAATAAATGGCAAAAGCAAATACCTGTAATATCCAAATACACTTAACGATTGACAAAGAAAAGGCAAATCACCTAATGGAAAAATGTATAAAAATTTAAGTGGAACTGAACAGATGAGCAAATCCAATTAGCAAATGCCCAAATTTACTAGTCATCAGAGAAATTTAAATGCCAAGTCACATTTTACCTTTCTCAGTGACAAACCTCTTTAAATGAACCATTCAGACTTGTGTGAATTTGGGAGAAATGATGTATTTAGTAAAGGAGTGAATTATCACTTACATTTCAGAAAGTAATGTGGCAATTCTATCAAAATAAAATATAAATACAACTTTTAAGGCAAAAATCTTATTCCTCAACTCCAAGCCATAAGAATAAAATCACCAGCACTTAAGAATACATATATAGCTGTGGTTGCTGGTCCAGTGGTTGTTGTAGGTGAAGAAATAAACCAAGAAACAAATTGAATACTCATCAGTAATGGAATGTTTACCATGGACTAGCATGTAGTCATTTAAAATAACACAGTAGAATCAATGGAGGAATTTCCATGAGGTATAATTGAGAGAGAAAATCAAAATGTTGCAAAGTATCTGGAGATAATATACGTTCTAATAAAACAAAAAAAAAAAAACACCAAATAAAACAAATGTGTGTTTGTGGATACATGTGTTTATATAAGCATGACTTTAAAAGACACCATTAAGAAAAAGAAAATGAAAAGACATGTCAGAGGCAGGAAAAAAATATGTACAAATCATACATGATAAATGACTTTTATCTAGAATATATAAAGAACTCTAGCAACTCAATAGAATATATAAAGAACTCTAACAACTCAATAAGAAGATAACCCAACTATTAATGAGCAAAATAATTGAATAGAAATATCATAAAGAAGACATACAAGTATCTATAAGTACATAAAAAGACCAACATAATTAGTCATTAGGAAAATGCATCTATTAAACCACAATTTGATACCCTATCCACCAGCCAGAGTGGCTATAATCTAAAAAACTGACAATATCAAGTGTTGGTAAGAATGTGGAGAAACTGGAACCCTCTTACATTGCTGGGAACAATTTACAATGGTGCAACTGCTTTAGGAAAGTGTTAGCTGGACTTTCTTAAAAAACAAAACAAAACATATACTTAACATATTACCCTGCAATTCCAGCCCTAAGTATCTACTCATAGGGAATGAAAACATATGTCCACATGAAGACTTGTATGCAAGTAAGTGTATTTATAATATCTTGTTTAGAACAAGATTTTTTTAAATACCTTCATAATGAGCAGAAGTGGAAGCAACCAAAATGTCCATCAACTGATTAATACATCTAAACATGGAAAACCACTCAGTAATTAAAGGAACAAAGTACTAATAATACATGAAGCAACATGCATGAATCCCAAAATAAAGTGAAAAAAACTAGACACAGAAGACTGCATGTTGTATGACTCATTTATACAAAATTTCTAGAAAAGGCAAAATTACATAAAAGATCAACAATTATCTAGGGCTGATAAGGGAGCAGTTGTTAACTGCAAAGGGGCACAAGGGAAATTTTTTGGTAATTGAAATACTATAAAACTTATTGTGGTGATGGTGCACAATTGTATAAATTTATTAAATCTCAATGAATTGAACATTTAAAATGTGAATTTTATGACATGTAAATTATACCTCAATAAAGTGGTTAAAATATGATAGAATTCATAAGTTATTTGGAAAGTTGGAGGGGGCAGTTGAGGAAAAGAAGGGTTGGGACAGTAATTTAAAAAAGAAAAAGACCTTGGAGTTGATTGAGTACATATCTTCAAAAGTATAATTCAAAAATATACAGGGGTATCAGATATAAGATACTATAATATTTTTCACAATGTTACTCTCCATCTTAACACAAAAATATGAATAATATTCTAAATTATCAGTAATATATCATTCAACCGAAAATGTTAATGTTTTAAATTATGTAACAAAAACGATACTAACCTGAAATTAATTTTATTACATAACCATTATTATAATGCCTGAAGAAGAAAATCTCACTGCAAACCAAAGGAAAGTGCCACACTCCTAAATGAAAAAAAATCGAGAGGTTCCAAGGTAGGCCCTGGGAGAGCATCTCCTGATGGGAAGAATGGCTGGATGGCACAATGCCCCTGGCTTTCTCTGGAGATTCACATGGTCTTAGGTTTTCTTATAAATCACTGCTTCTATCACCACTGGACTAACCTCGGGGAGGATTTTTTTATATTAAGTTGGATACATGATCCATTCCTTGGTTCCCCATAGAACAGTTGTGACATAGTTGGAAAGGAAACAGACTATTAAGGCAGAGACCATATCATATTCATTTGTGTATTTCTAGGATTGGTGACAGTGAGCCACCAATATTAGGTGTCTGATAAAAGTATAAATAAATTTACTGAACAAAACCAAACAAAGAAAAAACAAGCATACCTTACTCAAGCTAAACTGGTTTATAACAAATACATATTTTTCCATGGGGTTACAGATGGGACAAAGATTAGATCTTACTTAAGTATCTCTTTGTAGTCTCAGACCCATCTCCATCTGGTAGATGCCCACCACAAAAGGTACTTCTTTGTATCTAGACACTTCATACTTAGGGTATGTCTTTGTAATTCAAGTTTCATGTAAAATTAATTACCTTTTCTCCAAGTAACTAACACCAGAAACTACCTCCCCATTAACTGAGTCTCTACTTACCCCAAGGGTTTTCACCAGACCCTTGCAGACATTAACAGAATCATCTAATCTCAATGTAAACTCTAACCTCAAAATTCATATAAGATATAGATACAACCAGTAGCCAAGAAAGAATTGGGGTGGGGTTGGAGTGAGTGAAGTAGATTCTTTGTGTCACCAGTTATATTCTTATTATCATTTTTCCTCATTTATTTTCCATCAGCATTTTCCACACTAATATATCAAGTAAACTTCAAAGAATTTCAATCATATTGCATAATTACTTTTCTATTCTTGCTCTCTCTTCCAGCGCTAACTCTATTCAAGTCATCATCTTAACTTTTTAAAGTATTTTCTCTATTCTCTATTTCTTGAGGTTTAGAAGATAAAGGAAAACATGAGGGATAAAATATTAATTACCCAGAACCACTGCCTCATTGCTTCTTTCTCTCTTTTCCAAGCCATCAATAAGAATATACTTCTTAACGAGCCACTTCACTTTCTAAAAAGCCTTAACTTTGCTCTGGAAACAAACATACCAAAAAATGGAATTATAAAGAAAAGATCAGAATGATTCTGTGAAAGAAATAGCCAAATGTCTGAGGTGAACCACATTTTAAAATAAATAAACTGATAAATAAGCTAATAGGTAAATATTTCAATAGATTCTTATGGTACATAATAGTAAATGTACACTTTTCTGGAATCCCTCCTATACAGAAAGCTTTTATACTCAGTTACCACATGAGCTTTTCCCGAACAGTGGGGGTTGCAGCTGGGTAATTTGAGGAAACCTTAACACAGGACATTGATACTGTGCAGGCAAGTTCAGGAGACAGAGTGCAGCAGCTGGAGGCTGGTGGCAGGAGCTTCACCAGCCTGAGATCTGAAGGGGTAAAGACATGGAGCAGTCATAAGACCAGAGGACAGCTCTCTGGGAAGAGTCATCTGAAAGGTGTTACACAGCAAATGCAGGCGACCTACTTACTTGGAAGAGGGAGCCAAGGAACAGATGCCTCAACCCCACTCTCCTCTCACTCTCTTCTCCTGGAAGTATCCCCATTGGCCAAACACAACCAAAGCCAACCTAAAGGGCCTTCTGGCATGAAGTCCAACCAAGTCTGCAACGTGGTCATGAATGCGTGGAGAAGAGTGGAGTATGGCTCTGGAAGGCCTGACAATGGAAGGTTTCCAGCACATCAGGGGCTGCTAACAGTGGTTATATAAAAGGAAAGAAAAGGTACATTGGTAAAAGAAATGTGGGAACTGCTGACTGAAATAAAACCAAGCTATTTTATATATATATATATATATAGCAGGATTTTATGTGCCCCCAAGGTGTACGGAGGGAATAGTGAGTAGCCCTTTCTAAACTTTTTTTCTTAACCATAAAACTCTCTTAAAAGACACTAGCAGTCCCTGTAGGCAAAGATACAGTAGAGATACAATGACTGGTTTTCCTAACTCATTCTGACTACAAGGTAAATTCCCTGAAAGGATGAACAATGCCTCAAAAGTCTCTGTAACCCCATGGCCTGAGATATAATGGCATGTGTGAGTGAATGAGTGAAAAGTATGAATCAATTCTGTAATCTAACCTAATATTCAAAGCTCTCCAAATTACATTTTCAATATTACTTGTCTCTATTTCTCTACTCCAGACAAACTTTTCCTGAAACACATCTTATACTTTCTCATGCAGAATTTCTCACGACTGGCACTATTGACATTTAGGACCACGTAATCCTGTGTTATGGGGGGGCTGTCCTGTGCACTGTAGGGTATTTGGCAACATCCCACTAGATATCAAAAGCACTTCTGCAGTTGTGACTAACAAAAATGTCTCCAGACATTGCTAAACGTCTTCTAAGGGTGGTGGGTTATTGCTTTCTGTTAAAAACAATGGTTCCCTTTTTCCGTATTAAATCTAAAGGCACCTCTAAGATGTAATCTTCATGGAAATGTTGTGCTTCCTGAAACCGCATATGATGTCTGCCTTTTCTAAGCCACAGCAATACTGACTTCGTACCTCCTACACAACATCTACCATCTGAATTCTTCCACTGGATAAAAGTTCCATAAGAATATTACTAAATTCTCCCAGCGCACTTGGTAGTTACCATCTGTAGGTGATAGCACATGCTTAACAAATTTTTCTTTCAGCTGAATGAATTTATTTTGTTTTCTCCATGTATAGAATTGCCATCATATAATGGTTCTTTCTCTTTACATTCAGAGAAATACAAATTTTACCAACTCTACGAGGTGAGCTTACTTTTGTAGTACTAGAACTGGGAGCAATACTTGCTCATTTGCTGGGATGAGAGAAGGTTATGAATATGAGAAAAACAAATTCAGAAAAAGAAGTTACCGATAATTTCACTGTCTAAACATCCTGATTCGATGCAGAACTTCAAACATCCTTTTGGTAAGAATTGTTTTTAAATTGCTAATTAACATAGCGACCCAAATGAAGCTTTTGAAAATAAGTTGAGGAGGCCAAATGTATGACTTTGGCTGGTTAATATTCACCTTTAATAATGAGACCTATAAAATTGTTTTCATCTTCAAAGTGTTTTAAAGCACTAATTAATTTTGTAAGACTCTTGTGCAATAAATTATTATCACTCCCTTTAATTGATGGGAAAATGAAACAAAATTGTTTATGAATTTTCATCCATTTATTTAGGTCAATGTTAAACATCCAATTCCTTGCAACACACCTTACTTTACAACCTGATTTAAGAATCATTTTTACTAAATATATTTTATGAAATTTAATAACAAAGATCAAATCATTTCTAATATCAGAGATATAAATAATAAACTCTTCTACTTCCACCAAATATTAAATCAAACTTCAGTCTTCAATATTCTAGCTCATGAACTATAAAACTTTAAAAAGTAGTAAGTGATTTCTAGAAATTACATTTCCATTCCTTCAGCATCATTATTAGTAACAGGATGAACATTCTCTGCAAGAAAATATGTAATCTTTTAGAAGACTAGTGCAAAAAGAAATAAAGTTCAAAGTATAGCTTGATGTTATTCTAGGATTTAGAAACCTAGCACTTCCCTTGGGAAATAAAATGACAAGAAATTTATTATGTTCTGTCATATTTTGTAATGCATTCAGAAGTGTGCTACTGGAAAAGTTTTGCAGATTCCTGTCAATTTTGTGTTTGTGAATCTGCTGTTTCCGATCAATTACAGAGTATGTACACAGACTTGGGAAAACAAATTGCACGTCCTCTTACTTCCATATAGTGTGTGGATATGTCTTTGTCTTTGCACCACATATGCCCAATACAGATATTCAGAATAAAATCTGCAGAAGCACAGTGAATATAACTGGATGTCTGCTTCCTTAGGAGCATCAACCATTTCTTTGCATCTTTTCCAAAGTGGTCACTTAAGTATACACTTCTCACTAAACACCTGACTTCCATAATCATAACTTGCCTTCTGTTAAGCAGTGTTTATTTCCATAGAATATGGCAATATACAATATTTATACTTAGAAAAACATAAATTCATCAGTTTTAAAGCAGTATCCCTTAGCTGTTGTTCAGAGTGCTACAAAGGAGGAAGCATTTAAGAAAGAGAAAAATAAGAGATGGATAGTGAGAGAAGAACTTGGTCAGTGCTTTGTATTTTGAATAAAAGTTGCCCACTGAGTATGAAGAAGGGTAGGGGAGAGCAAGTGACTTGATGCAGAAGCGCTATGAGTTTCTTCTACATTAGCAGAGAGGAAAATTTGTAGGAGCAGATATTGTCAATGCTACTATGTCTTCACTAATGGGATAGCTCTTGACTAAAAACCATCACCACGATCATGAACTCTGGCACTTGAAATGCTGCCCTGAATCAGCCTCTTTTTTACTAGTACTTCTACATTTTCTCCATGCCTGCCACCACTATGACATTAATCAGAATGTGTGGGTGAGTGAAATCAAGAGTGGAATGAGAAAATACTCCTGAGATAATAAAGAAAGCAGCTAAGGCTGACATTTTCCTTAAGTTCATACTGAATATACCAATATAAAGATATACAAAGCTTGGAATATTTAGTGTGCTTCTTCATTTTCTTGCAGAGGTCATCTGAGTACCTGGTAATTGAATAAAAATCTGGCAAAGTGTGACTTAAAAGATAATGTAAAATTAAGCATTGGATTAGGAGACTATAATAGCCTCTATTTAATTAAAAATGTTATTTTGGAGTGATGCAGAAAAAGACAGAGAGGGATGGAAAAAATGCAAGGACAGAAAGAAAGAAAAATTTTATCTAGCCTAGCTTCTTTACAAGGTGTACCCATTAAGCATTTTTTTATATGCAGCAACTCATTTAATCCTTACAACATACCTGAAGATAAATATATATATATATAATATATATATACACACACACACCGATACTTATACATAAAACAATCATGCTCAAAGGCATTAGGTAAATTGTCTAAGATTACTCAGATAATATGAGTAATACTTCTAAACCAGACCTAACTCTGAAAAACACTCTTTTTCTACATCACAATCTTGGTTGTTAATCATCCTTTTATACAATTGAACACTTAAAAGTCCAATATCTTAGTGGGACCACTGGCATCTAAGAAAAGGGTACACAAGCAAAACAGTGGGGGAAAGAAAGAGGTCATTTAAGAAAGTAGGGCAAGAAAAAGAAATACTAGAAGAAAATGGTGACTGTTCCCTGCCCCCAAATGTTTCAAAAATAAAGAAAATATGCAAAAGAGGAGTCTGTAAAAGAACCTTACAACCACATATCCATGAAAATGCAGCTACATGAAAAGCAGAGAAAGACACTGAAATTAAACAAAATAATTACTTTAGGTTCAATTCATCAGTTAATCAGTATTCTCAGTCCGCATCAGTTTACCATCCAATATATATTTCTTATGTATTGGTTAGAATACCATGTGACATTATCCCTCAGAAGACTGATTAAAAAATAAAGGAAGAAAGGAAGAAAAAAAGAAAGAAAGAAAGAAAGAAAGAAAGAAAGAAAGAAAGAAAGAAAGAAAGAAAGAAAGAAAGAAAGAAAG